>NTHP01000161.1:95339-118713 GCA_003416845.1 Oplegnathus fasciatus
TATGTACCTTTTACTGCTTGGGAACACATGTACCTTGAGGTCCAATAATTAGCTGTAGTGGGTACATTAGTGTAGATTGTACCTTGGGGGACAGAAACTGTACCCCTATTTCTGAGAGTGTATTTTCAGCAAAGAAGCTCTGATAAACCCACTATACCTTACTGCCCAGCACCAAACGGCAGACAGACACAGTTAGCGACTAGCTGGTGAACATAATGGAGCATTTAGCAGCAAAAAAACAGATATTTTTGGAGTTGGTGGAGACCAAAACACAGCTAACAGGAGAGTAAATATTGAACTTACGTTTTTAATTCTTCTCTGTGCTGGATGTTTAACCAGGCAACTGTTTGCTAACACATTTGCCATATCAATAGCAGAATAATAGCAGAAACGAGTGGAGTTGTGGGTGAGTTTTTGAGATAATTCAGAGGCTACGCTATCAAACAAAGTCCTCACAGGCTCACTGTGCGTTGGTGTGTATGTTGTTAGCTAGCTACAGCAATCATCTGTATAGTCGGTACAATAAACAGGGACTACTAAAACAACCCAGTGGTCAAATTTGTGCAAATAAAATGAAGAAAGAATTGCTTGAAAATTCAGTCTGACCACACCTTTACAGACACACCCACAGTGAAAATGTAGAACACTGGTCCCCTCCCTTTGGCCTGGGACCCAACTCGTTTTAGGAAAATAAAGCGAATGGGAAATGGAATGGAAGCCAGTCTTGGGGAATACATCAAATTCTTTTATTGCAATGTAAAAACGTGGTATATTGCAGTTATAAGTGCCTTGTTCAAGGGCAAATAAATGGTAGCTGTTGAGGTGAGGATCCTCAACAGATACCATTTATTTGAATCCATAGACTGGCAGATCAAAGCATTTAAATGTGTTGTATATACAGTGTGGAGACAAACACTATGCACATATATTGTATAGTGTAGGGAAAAACATACAGTCATATAAGCACAACTGTGCACACTCAGACATAGGTGTTTATACACAAACAGAGACACACACTTTCACACATACATCAGAGGAACGATGCATCATAAAAATGAGGGAGAGTGAAGGCAGATGAAAGGTCAGCATGCTGAAAAGCAAGCAGGTCCTCATGCTGCATTTACTGGAGTCCCACTGCAGCAGTAAAAATAGAGAAGTGTCTGCAGAATCACACTCATCTCACAGTTATTATGTGTAAAGACTGAAGCGCCAAGACTGTGAGTGTGTGTGTGTGTGTGTGTGTGCGTGCATGCGTGCATGTGTGCATGTAGGCGTATGCTCATGTAAACACGTACATCAACCTGAGCATGTTTGGAGTGTGTGGGAAAGCATTAGTGGTACATGTTTTCTGAATGGTGGAGGATAGTAGGCAGCAGATTTGCACAGCAGGCACATGTGCATATTGATTATATTGCTGCATGATTACACTGATGTATAGAGGATTAGGAATGGAAATCAGGATGAAGGGCTTTCTGCTGCCTTATTGTCCTCTCTGAATCCAAATAAATGCTGATGGAGATGAAAGCCAGGAGAACCAGCCAGGCTAATGCCCCAAATCACTGACTTCCATCCTGTGTGTGTGTGTGTGTGTGTGTGTGTGTTGGCCTCTCCATCCTGTAACAAGATGGATGTGGTTCTAAGTGCAGCTAATAACAAATGGATCAAAAATGTCAGAATACATTGAAGTTACAAAATATTACGAACAGTAATCTCTAGTAATCTATACCAGCTGAGCTGAGGATTTTAAAACATACTAGGATTTGTGCTAAAAGAGGCTATATTTCAGTCTCTAACATATTGTACAGGCAGTTAACATAGCTGACTAGTCACAGAGCACATACCCACTGTGGACTCGTGTAGCACTAATAGGCAAACGGACTGATGTGTGATATATGGTCATTGAAATATAATATTCTGCAGCTTCAGATTAATCTTTAGAGGCAGTAATAAAAAGTGTTTCTGCTTTTTGGTGTGTTGAAATCGGCCCAGTCAGGCAAACTTCTAATCTAATCTAATGTCTTCATTTTCACATTCATGGTTAGTTAGTTATGAAGTCAGTCTTGGATTTACTTCAAACTCACTTTACAGTTGCAGTTCTTAAGATTTTAGTCCAGGTTGACTTTGAAGTTCCGGTTGAGGTGCATTTTGACAGCACAGGTTCTAGAGTTGACCCGTTAAGGGCTGACCTTGGTGGCAAATGCATTGCATTCCCTGTGGCTGCTTCACAATAAAAGCCACCTCGTGTGCCACTTGAGTGCATTTAATGTGTAGCAGCAGTAGGAAATGTCCTTTTTACGTAAGGAGAGTTAAACAATGAGACTTTTGTTAAAGAGGTAATATTGTGAATATTAACATTGAACTACATGCTGCATCGTTCCCTGTCAATACCCAAATTTGAATCCTGCGGGAATGGCGGACTCCGCCACAAACAATGAAAACTACTATATAGATAGGTAATTACAGATTGTAAATACATTCAATGACTGAATCAATGCTATAAATACCACAAATAGTATCAAAACTGGGTTGTGATATCATGAAATTCTTAAGATTATAACTTTAAAACTTTTCTCAAAAACACGCCCAAACACATGAAGGAATTCCTGATAGTTAGGAGAGTTTGCATCAAGTTCTGTAGAGTACAGTTATGTAAGCCATACTCTGTGTGTGTGTTGTTCTTAGCTCCTGCGGGAATGTACATGGGCCAGCCTCAGATGCAGTTCGCTCCACAGGGCTTCGCCCCAGGGATGGGCGGAGCCGTGCCACCCACCACCATGATGGGCGGAGGGGCCATGATGTCCGGCATGGCTCTGCCCAACGGCGGATACATGGGCATGCAGCAGCAGGGCGTGGTGCCAGCTAGCCAAGGACAGAACATGTACAACATGCAGCAAGGACAGCAGCAAGGACAGTGGAATGTGAGCCAGGTAACACTCAGGACTGATAAAAATATGTGTTATCCATCTAAACCACACTCTGGTGGTGATTCATTAATTTTATGGTGATGATGAACTCGTTTTAACATTTAGCTGATTGTAATTCCACTCAAGTTTCTCTGCACATTAATTTTTCAGGAAGTACACTTACATGTTTACTGTATTTCTAGTAACCTAAATAAAAATGTCATAAATATAGTGTCCTTTTCCTCTACACCCCCCTGTGGAAGAGTTCCATTATCCTGGTCCTAAAAGTTAATCCAGTATATGGTCTTCCACAATGTTCTGTTCCTTAATTTAGTGCAAAGCCCAGTGTCATAATGACCTCACCCCTTCAGTCTCTCTAAAAGCCCAAGAAGAGCAGCTTTAATCAATTATTCAATGTTTTTTATAACCAAGGTTATTGTATAATAATGTGTTTTTTTCCCCTTAATTTCTGTCAAGTCACTTTCTTGTCCCTTTGTCCCTAATTCTAGCCCAGTTCCATGAAATGGTTAGCAACTACGTAATGAATCCACCAGCATTTGGTGGGATTCTCTAAAGCAGGGAGAGTGGTGACAAAGTCATTTAAACTCTTGTAGTTAGCTTGGAGTGACACATTAAATATATATAGTATATAGTATACATACAGTATAGTAGTATATATAGTGTAATAAAATAGTAGGAAGCTAGATCTTTTTTTGTCATTTTCATTCAGCATGTGTTAAGACCATTATTATTCCTCATCATGCTACATTTTTGTAGCCAGTGATTAAACATTTGACTACAGTGGGATTGGACCAATATACAGTATGGAGCCAATATTGGTCCTCTAGTTAAAATCCAATCTGTTCCAGTCAGTGTTTCCCAGCTCTGATGTGACAGATGTGATGTGTTTGATTGATCTGAAACAAACAAAACCCCGGTGTGGAGACTGGCTTTGTATTCCCAACCTCAGTTATTCCTTGTTTGACTCTCAGCAGCGACAAACAGACACAGTAACAGACAGCACTTGCCCAGCGTGTTTACAGACTAAACTACCGTATTTCCTCATATAAAAGCTGGTAGTCAAATAAAAGCCTCTAATGATGGCTGGGGGTGTGGTCGACTCAAACAAATAAAGACCGGTCCCAAAAGCACACTTAGTGATTGGATCAAAATAAGCAGACTGGTCAAGAAATCAGGGGGTTTGTCTGTATATACCAGGAAGAGTTAGGTGAATGTTCAACTTTTTAGATGGATTTTTTTCTTAAAACCCAGTGGTTTCAAATCTTAAGTTCTTCTCAGTAACAAAAAATCTGGACTAAATAAGCAACAATCAATGTTGACGTTTTGGAAAATAACATCATTAGGTATTATTAAGTATGAGTTTAACAGTCAAATACTCAGATAATCTGCTTCATCAGGACTGTGACCTGGCAACACAAGCAAACAACCCAATAACTGTCATCATATTTTGATTCAAATGTTGCTAAATCCTGATTGGTGCATGGAAGTACGTGACCTCAACATCACCTTTTTCCGGCTGTTGTAACTTCAGCAGATTATTGTGTTTTGTGTTCTACTACATGATCAAAATGACCACACTGATTTTTGGTTTAAAAATAGTCTTGTGTTTGAATCAGATATGATCTCTCCACGTGAAAATAATGTAAAAAGCCCAAACTTATTGACATGAGGACTATATATAGTATGCTATACTGGATCAATACTGGGAGGCCTGTCGACACATCTGTCTAAGTCTGTTACCGTTACCTGCTGCTCAAACACACACTGCTTATACCCAGTCCTTATCATACAGTGTACGTGTGAGTGTGTGTGTGTGTGTGGTTGCGTTCAGCACTCAGAACAGTTGTCAGCATCTTGACAACACGGGAGGTTAATGAGAGATCATAAATCACCACTGAGACACACACAGAGATACACTCGCATACGTCACTGCCTTTGAACAGTCAAAGTGGGAGGTGGATGACAAGGTGTGTGTGTGTGTGTGTGTGTGTGGGTGTGTGTGTGTGCGCACATATTGTGCAGAAAGACGTAATGGAATGGTGAGTTGATGAACGAGTGCTTGGTTGAATGAATGTCCGGGCTTGGCTCACACACATGCATAACCACACATTGTCTCATGCACAGCTCTCAGATGACCACATAAGCGGGTAGCGTTGCACCAAAGCACATTCATAATAGATAAGACTGGATGGAAGGAGGAGGGGCGAGCAGGGGAGCAGAGGAAGTGGATTGGGGGCAGGGGGTGAAGAGTTGGGAGGTGAACGGGGAAGTGTGGAGTGGTGGGAGGAGGGAGAGGGCAGGGAGCAGAGGAAGCCAGAAGCCTTCAAGAGCAGAGGCGAAGGTAAAAAGGGAGGCATGGGAGTCAGGCTAAAGGATGGAGAANNTGGGATGAGGGAATAGCTGTCTATTTTTGCTCTGATGAATTCTAACACTGACTTCCCTCTCTCCCTTTCTTTTCTCTCTCAGATGACCCAGCAGATGTCAGGCATGGCCATGAGTGGTGGGGGGCCGGTGCAAGCCACTCTTAGCCAGTCAGGGGCCCCTGCGGCTGGTTGGCCCGCGGCTCCACCGGCGGCTTCCGGCCAGACCCTCAGCACTCAGCTGTGGAAGTGACGAGAAGAGGGTCCAGAAGATGAGTGGGGGAAAACGGAGGGTGGTAATATGGCAACAAAATGCCTCCTGACCCACCCATCTCCTCACAGCTCCAAACGCACAGCGGGGGTAGTTTGACTGCCCTCACAAACCTTACACACCGTCACCATGGTTCCCATGGTTCACACTGGATGGAGTGGAAAAAAAAGAAAGACTGGCAGCTGTTGTTTCCCGTCTTTATTTAAACTTTCCTCTTTCTTTTTGATTTCCTTTTGTTGTTGTTGTCTGAAGAAAGAGACAAAACAGCAGAATTGAAAGAAAAGAAAGCTGCTGGACCTCCAGGTGTCTATTCTAGTCAGATTATATCATTACCAAAATGGATAGTTAGTGAATAGTCTTTCAATACCTACAGTAGATATGGCTATCTTGTGGTTGGTCTATGCTACCCTGTCCTCTCCCCTCTCTCTGCTGTGTATATTGTAACCCTCCCCCCTTCCACTCCTCTCCCTCCCCCTCTCTATAGGGCGAGCAGAGCCTCGTAGCAGATAATAGTCTGAACAGTACTGTATTTATGTGAATAAGATGTGAACCTTCCACTTTTTCACAGCCACAGGAGAAAGGCTGATGCTTTGACTGTCAATGACTTTGTTTGGTTTGAGTTCTTTTCATCATGTGACACTCCATGGGGGGGAAATGATCTGAGGTTCTCCAGTTTACTTTAAAGTATCCTAAATGGGGTTTGACTGACATGGCTTCAAAGCTGCGTATACAGTAGATTATTTTGCATTGATTCACTGAGTCACTGTCACATAATTTGACCATTTTCCCCACAAAGAATTCTAAAACATTAAGTCAAACAGTGTCTCATTACAACCACTTGAGGTTAAGTTTTGTAGGCCATTAGCCTAGCTTAGCATAAAGACTGGAGGCAGGGGAAAACGGCTAGCCTGGCTCTGTGAAAGGCCAAAATTATGCCTACCACCAGTTCAAAATAATCACAAATTAACTCGTTATATCTAGTTTGTGCAATCCGTACACAAAACGAAATGTGAATAATTCAGTTTGTAGTTTTAGGGAGTTAAGTGCTGAAACTATGTTTATGAATTCTGGACTGTTTTCCCCTCCAGTCTTTATGACAAGCTAAGCTTATCGCCTCCTGACTCCATACTTAACACACAGACATGAGAGTGGTACTTATCTATTCATCTCACTCTCACAGGTCCACTCACTAATTTATCTGCTTCTGATCTTTGCATTTCTTGACAAGCCATCTGCCTTATATCACCAAGCAGCTGACTCGGCAACACTGTATGGCCAGTTATCCAGTAAAGGTACTTTTGTCAGCAGGTCAGAACATATCGGTCCAACCCTGTTTCTCATACTGTGAGCTGGTTAAAAAACAACCTAAAACTCTAAATGTTTAAGTCTCAGTAATTGCTGGGCGGCCCTTGGGTCCCTTGGGTGTCTTTGGTAGCCACGCTGAGGTGTCTTGAAGTGTTTTAAAACCAACTGAGCTGGGTTTAGTGGAAACTGGGCTCCGACCCAGTTAAGACATTCCTTGTTGTTGAAATGAGCCGCTTCCCCAGCTCTCCCCGAGGCAAATTAAAGCACTACTGGAATCACAGCGGTTTGTCTTTACTGCACTTTAAATAGCAGAGAAGGTACTGTATCTCTCGCTGTGTTGTGGTTTCGTCTCTCAGATCGTTGTCAGGGAACAGCAGAGATAAGTGGACTGTCAGTTCACAGTTCTCTTTTTCTTTTCAAACTGGAACCAATGTGACACCCAAAATGTTGCTCCCTTCATATGTGACGCCGTAACCGTATGTTCTGCCATCCGCCATCTTTATTGTGGTGTTTTGTTGTGTGCAGTACAAGAGAAGCACAGTTAGTCTGAAGCAAATAAACCTGGATGACCAATCAGAGGGCTAGACTGGCTAGAGGAGGAACAGGAGTGGACAGTGCTTGCAAAAGGGGACTTGTATGAAAACGCTGGATGGGTCCCATCACCGCTGTCCAGTCCTTGTTTATTATTATAGTAAGAACAGAGGAGCAAGAGTAGAAATGAACAAACATACACACACACACACATATGCACACAAAGTTACGGTCACGCTGCAGAGCACCGACGCAGAGATTCATGTTCTTACACGCAGGGTCCCTCTGCCATGCAATAACTGTCGCACTCTGTGACACACGTGTGGTTAGTGTGAGCGCGCATACACATATTCAATAAATCTAATGTCCTCCAGGTTTATTTCCAATGTGTTTACATTTTCTGGTGCCTAGTACAGAGAAAAAAAAAAGTGGTTTCCGTGCATTGAAAAAAAATATCCAGGAATTTTTCTGTGTTCATCTTTGTCCAATGACTCTTTTAATTGTAAAAGTGTTTTATCTTTTTGGAATTTTATTTCTTTGCTCCTTTGTTCTGTTCCAAGTTTTACAAGAGGGTCATTTGAAATAAAGTCTGTCGAATCCTGGATTTAATCCTGTTTTTATTTCCTGTGTTTACACCATATACCCACACAGTTCCCTCTACACTTCAGTGATCGGGACAATACTGCCGTTTAAATATACTGAAGAAAACTGTTCTTTCACATTTGAGCTGTGAAACTAGCGGCCACTCTGAATCTGATGTGCTGTTTATATCCCGTCTGCTCAATTCATTCCTTTTTATTCCTCCGCTGGCAGGTGCGTTTACTTGTGAGGCGAGTTTTCTTTGTTGTCGGCCCACAGACTCTACATTATTGATGGCAGCTTGTCAGGAGAGATGTTACTTGTTACTTCACGTGGGCCGTTTTACAAACCCAATCACATACTTACATACAGAATGAGAGGACGACAAAGGTTGTTCATTACATGTGATCAGTCCAGGGTGTTGTAAAGGAGAATTACATAGCATTTATGCATCAATAAATCATTACCACATTAACTTTGAGACATTAATGCAACCAATTTAAACAAAGAAGAGCAGAGCTGGGAAATCTGTCTGCTTCTGATTGGCACTTTACAGGTATGAGTCACCGTGAAGACACGAAGAGGGTGCTGTTCTTCCAGAGCAAACAGACCTAAAACTTTTGGCAGATGTTAAAAGGAGTGAAGAGCTGAGGCAAAAAAAAAATCCCTTCCAGTATTTTAATTTGCTCAGGGAGAGGTGTGAAGGGGTTATGAAGTATGGTTCAATAAATAGTTCAATATTTTGGGAAATACATTTACTTGCCTTCTTTCCGAAAGTGAGGTGAGGAAAAACTGCAGGAAAACATGTTGTGTGTTGAGTATGGAGCTGGATTTGGGATGTGGTTAGCCTAGCTTAGCATAAAGACTGGAAGCAGGGGGAAACAGCTAGCTTGGCTCTCTATACAGTCCAAAAATACATCTACCAACCCCTTTAAAGCTAATTAACACATTGTATCTAGTTTGTTCAAAACATTAACAACAATTGTAATGTAAAAATTCACAATCTGTGATTTTACAGGGGAGTTCTGTGTTGGAGATACTTCTTGGTGAACAGCAGTTTATCCAGTTTATCCACTAGTTCTTCGTTGCATGTCACTGCACCCAGCTGTTGTTCCCAAAGACATAGTTTCACCACGTAACTTCCACTAAAAGCACAAATTGTCAGTTTTATATTTCTGCTTATGTACAGGTCAAATGAATGAGATACTTCTTGAACTTCGGAGAGGGCCAGGCTAGCTGTTTCCGACCTTTACGCTAAGCTAGCTTTATGCTAACAGCATCCTGATACCTGCTTTCTACTTAATGTACAGACATGAAATTGGTATCAGTCTTTTTATCTCACTGTTGTAAAGAAAATAAAAATGCATATTTCTCAAAATGTTTGGGAAATATACTTAAAAATCCATTTGCTGTTGAAAAAACAGCATCACAATAGCACTGTGATAAGAATAGGCAGTTATCTGGATCATGACCCATGTGTGTATGATAATTATATCACGGTATCACAGTTAATTTGACAATGATGTATTAATGATTAAAAATGACATTAATGATTCACATGGCACTTTTCAATTCAGCAACATATTTTTTTTACATTTATACTTTTAGTTTTTTTTCATCAGCGAGCCGTGGATGGAGGAAATGAACAGTCCAAGTCATCCCAGTTTGTAAAACGAACACACTCTGTCCAGTTCGCACAGAGCACGTTTGACAGACAGCCAGTCCTGAATCATGCAGTTCCTCAGAGTCTGTATCTGTCGAGAACAGATTGTATTAACCCGATAAGGAGAGAAAGCAGGGTGCTGTCGTTAGTCCCAGCCAAGAGATGATGGCCTGCCACAATCAGCTTCTGGTTTTTCGATCCGCTGCTCGGCTCCTCCTCTCACACCTCAATGACCACAGTGTCTTTCCGATGTTTGGGCTCATTTGCAAGGTGTGGTTTCTCTGTGCGAGTGTGCCAAACCAGCACCTGAAAAAGAGGAGAAGAAAAAGAATGAGAAAATCTGCTGACAGTAGAAATGCTGGGCACTACATAAAGTGTGAACAGGCTGTTATGCTTGGATAAATACAGCACAGATGCAGGTGGATGGCAGAGCTTTACTGACAGCATGTTAACACTAGAGACTTTTTTTGTGTGTCAGTGTGGAAAAATGTCTGAAAAAGCTTTTAGGAAAATCACGGGACACTGAAAGTGACACTGAAAGAAGCAGGTTAAAGGATCATTTGGGTTTATTACAATGTGGGTCTTATAGCACTGGCCATCTTTCTTACCAGATTGTACTCAAATATTAATTCATCAAGTTAAAGGTACCCAGAGGAGGTCTCTGAACACTAGTAGCGCTATGGAGCAAAGTCTAGGTGTGCGTCCCCATCTTGTCTATATATAATCTCACATGCGAGTACAACGGTGACATCCACTCTCCTGCAGATGGTGATGAGAGGTACAAGCAGTCAGATGATTAGACAGGTTAACTTATTTGGAGGAGAAAAACGAAGGCAAACAGTAAAATTATTACTGTACTTTGTAAATGTCCTCCACAGTTTACAGACTGAAGACATGGTTCACCTTTGATTTTACAGATTGACACCCTTGAAGCTAAATATGGGAGGGATCTCCACTACATCAGAGGTGACTGGCTACTGAATAAAAGGCTAATATATTGGTCTAAAGCTGGTGGGTAGTTGTATTCCCCTCGTTGGAAAGACTTTTTGAAGTAAAGGCTTCATTCCTTGATGATGCTCTGATGAAATATCTGTCAAATGAAAGACACTGCTGTATTCTTTGAAACAGAGATTGGACTGTATCCTCCTGCTGTTGAATCTAATGCTCGCCAGTCTGCCAGGAGGGATTCTCTACGTACAGGAAACAGTCTGACACCTCCTGAAATGGATCAAATCAAAAGCAGCACGCGTCTCACCGCAGCTGTTTGTCTTGTGTTTGCAGCCAATTTCACAGCAATATATTGGTGAGGAAACACCAATGGATGCAAAAATTGATATTTTCCTGAAGAGAGGGACACATTTCACTCCTCAGAGATTCAAGTGAGGTTATTTGGATTAAGAAGGTTTTTTTTTAGTCAGTAGCTAATGAGCTTAATAATTCATGTGCGTGACATTTCTGTGTCCAAAGCAACACACACACGCAGACTCACAGAGGCATGATTTATTGCTGGCTGTGAACACTGGCGTTGTTTCTGGGCTTCTTCAGGTGGAACATGTCACTTCCTGCACATTGTGCTGCTAATTGGCCCGCTTTGCATATCTAACGAGGCTAATGTAGCAGCCACTAAAGCATCACTCCAGAGCTGTGGGGGAAACGGTACTGGATGTGTGTGAGTCTTTGCACGTGTGTGTGCACAGGATCCAATTATGCAGCCAGAGTGCCCTCCCCATTCCCCTGGACTCACACACCTCTCTTTCTTCTTCTGCACTAGTCTCTTTCTCCCAGTTTGCTCCCCATTTTCCTCATTCATCACGTCCACTTTTTCCTCTTATGGCTTTGCTCTTGTTTTTACCACTCGGTCCTTTCTCCTGCTCTATCTTTCTCTTCCTCCCCGAAGGCAACTTGGAGACAAAAAGCTTTACCAGGTAAAGCAGTGGAAGGACGATTAGGATGCAGTTTCAGCTTTACCTTGAAATAACATACATCTTGGATGACTGAACTTAAATTCCAGTTTGTTGTAGCTTGGGTCCCATTTTGCAGCTTTGGCCATCATTTCTATCAGTTATGAAAACGTTCTCGCTATATATACAATATGGCCCGATCATCATTCTGAAATTAATTAATTTTTAAGGCGTTTAGAAAATATGATACCAATATATTGGCCAATTTTTCTTTCATGACATCAACAAGATTTTTTGAAAAGAATCCCTTAAATTCGGTTATTAAAGAATAATTACGGATAGTTACCAAGATATGTACTAAGCAGGATTTTACAGTTGTCAGTGCTCTCTGGGGGACAAGTTATATAATGGAGACATGGTTACATCAAACATATCTTTAGCATTTCTGTACTGTAAATTCTTACTCAATCGCTGATATTTATCAGTCTGGCTCCAGTGCTTACTAAAGTAATTGCTGATCTCTGGGAGGATTTGGAGCTAAAAGTAAGTGCAACTGAAGCGTTGGTGATAATCCCTCATTGCACAGGAAAACTGCGTGGACACAACTATGGCAAGTACGGAAGGTCAAAGTTGAATCACTCATCATCAAATGAGCTTGCTAACCTGGTGTTTGTTTAAAACCTGTCAGATTGTTTGACCACTCGGGTTTCTGGCCTCTGATCTCAGCAATTAACTTGGTGAGTACAATTCTATTATTCCCAAGATGAAAAGGACTGTAAGTTTTTATTCATAATTCAAACTACCATTCAAACTCTGGGAAAATTAAAATATTCGTATTAAATATATCATATTGTCTCGCTGATCAGTAAATCCGCCATTTGTTCTCCTTGCTAACTCAGGATTGAGGAAACGATAAAGATGATCCAAACCATCCGAGAGGAAAAGTGTGAAATCATTTAGGATTTGACACCATAGACGGAAAAGTCGTGGATGATGGTAAGGCTGTCTTTTAAAAAATGCCACTGCCTTACTAACAGTAACATACCATGACATGTCAAGCAGAGGCACCATGAATGACCAGGACGAGTCAGTTCTACCACATAGTTTAGGATCGGGCTGCGTGGGTTGCGTTCGACTTAATTTGAAGTTGTTAGTTCTCATTCGTTCCAACTTGATTTTGTGGAAAAAGTGACAACTCCTGATTGAACAATGACCAAAACCACAAGACCCAATTAAATCAAAACAATCCCACCACTAGGTCCATTAGCTGTTCTGGAGCTTTTGATCGTATCATGCAATCTTCCTCTGCCAAGCATATGGAGTTTGCCCACTTTTTATGGAATTGTAGATGTTCAAATTTCTGTTTTTCTGAGCACTTTAAGGACCTTAGTCTGTTTTTGTCAACTGCTGTTTCCAATGTCCAAAGAATAAACTTTCAGTCTCAAGACCCAAGTGGTAATAAACCAGAATGATCCCTTAATGGGACAGAGAGGGACAAATGCATCATATCCATTTGTGAATGCACTCAAGATGCTTTGAGGATCAGATCACCCAAACCAGATCTAGTGGTGGTCACAGATGCATTTAGCCACATTAATAAAATAAAAATTAAGTTTAGCAGAAAACCTGAGAGCCAATGCAAATGAAGTAGACAGCGGTATAGTCTTTCAGTCCATGGCAGCAGATGTCCCTGTGTCCCTTTTCTTCCTTCCGTGTCATTCTGTCTGTCTTCTTTTTTAACTCTACCTTCAATCAATTCATCTACCTATTCCCCTTTCTCTACACAGGCTTTTACTCTCCCTCCTCTCTTCTCTATCTCCTTTTCCTCCTGTGCTATCATCTGTCTCCATCTGTTCCTGCCTCCCCTCTCCTCCCTTGTCCTGTCACTGCTGTCTGTTGCCATTACTCTCCTGCTCTAACTACATTACAGCTCCCGTCAGTCGTCTCCAGATACTGACCCGGCCATCAGATGAGCATTTCTGCCCTCCATTGTCAAGGTCGGGATTCAGGCTCTGTGATCTGATCGTAGATACCTTCCTCAAAGTGGATAGAGCCTGGAGTCAGGGTGTGTCACAGCAGCCGGAGAGGACATCAATATCAAATCATTTCAATCACACCTGTTCAGACCAGCCAAAACCCACCAAAGGTGGTTTAGATTATAACTTAACATTGAGATATTTATAGATCTGTCAGGATTTAGCTTCACTGATCAACAAAACTAGACTGATGAAATCACTCATTTAATGATGTAATGTACTGTATATTCTCTTCACATTAATAAATGATGATGATGTGATTACACAAAGAGTTATTAGTAGTCTGGACTATCATTGGTTGTGGGTGTTAACTTATGAGTAATGATGGCAGTGATATCTTATCTTTACTTCTCAATGAAATGTCCCCTTGGTTCTACAGGAGGAGTTAAAGGGGATTCCCTTGGGTTATTCTTGGGACGTGTGAGTCTGTTTGGTAAATCGTGTAATAGCAGAAACATAAAAGGTTTAATTCACTCTCAAAATAGACTCTTTCCCTTCAGGAAAATCCTTTTGGATCTCTTCTGTGGACCTGAAGAAAGCTTGATTGATTCCCCCCAAAATACTATATTTCTAACAAGATTAAGTCCTCTTTAAAGCCATGGCTCCACATTTTGGGAAATACATTGCTTCATTTTCTTGCAGGGAGTTAGATGAGAAGATTGATGCCACTCTCATATCTGTCCATTCAATTTAAAGCTACAGCCAGGAGAGTGTTAGCTTACCTCAGCATAAAGACTGGAAACAGGGGCAAACAGCTAGCCTGGCTCTCTGAAGTTCAAATATCCACTTCTAAAGCTCACTAAGTAACATGTTATATCTCATTTGTTTAATCTGTTCAAAAACAAAAGTTTAAAAAATGACAAGGTGCAGTTTTATGGGGGGCTATATGCTGGACTAACTTTTAACATTACTATTTGTGCGTGGATGAGATGTAACATTATCACAATTAGGGAGCCTCAGAGATTATGTTGGATTTTGAACTTTGGGCAGAGCCAGGCTGGCTGTCTGCTGCTGTTTCCAGTCTTTATGCTAAGCTAAGATAAGGTCCAGCAACATATTTACAGTACAGACTCTTAACTCTGGTCAAGAAAGCAAATAGGCATTTTTCCAAAAATGTCAAACTCTTCTTTTAAGACTCTTCATTATTTACATGTGCAACTCCCATTTAGCAAAATTTATTTTGTATTTTGCTTCAAAGAAAGAAAAACTGAATGAATGAAAGCAGCAATGTAAAGGTTTTTTTGAATGATGGAAGCCACTTTATTTTTAATAAAATTGTAACTTGTGATATAATATGTCCTATAAGAATGTAAAAAAAAATATCAATTCAACTGAACTATTGGTTATTTTTGTCATTTTACTTGCAAATGTCTTTCTCCTTAGAGCTGTAAAGCTTAAATCTTTAATTATACAACCTATTGAAAACTTTAAGAACATGACTTTTTAATAAATGTTTTGATGACTATTTTGTATGTAAATGGCGCACAATGGATATATTCTATTATTATAATTAAAATGGACCTCTGATGGAATGGTGTGTTCAATTTATATTATATTTACTGTATTGTTTTCTGTATATTTATTCACTGTACAAAAAATGTATGCATAATTGTGACATCACAGTCATTATGTCACAATTGTCTGAGTCATGTCACATCTTCTAACTGCACAACAGTGGCTTTATGAGTGACGATGTCACATCCCGCTGCTTTTGTGACGTGATAAATGCTGATATCACACCCTCTTGTCTGTGCGGTTGTGGGTGATGACTGATGATGTCACAGCCTGCTAATGGCCTGTATTAATATCAGCGGCAGGGCACCTCCATTAGTGTAATGGGGCTGATAATGATGATGATAGTTTCAACACAGAGCTGTCTGCAGCGGCAGCAGCAGCCAGCTGTAAATGATGATCCAGCAGCTCCGGGGGTCTTTATCCTATTCCCTGCAGGAAACATTTACCCATAACCCACCAGGGACTCACAGTGCAACCATGTGACCTGCACACATACGGTGAAACATTAAATTTAGATTTCATATTTGTTGATTCCAGGTGAAGCAGCTGCTTGCTGCACTTTTCTCCACTGAGACTGTAAATACTGTTTGCACTGTAATGGAGTGATAGAAGCAGGATGGTGACGTGGCTACAAGCAAAATTCAGTTTACTAATTCTACTGGCATAAATATTTAGCAACAAAGCCAAAGACAAAAGCCCTGCTGGAGCCACCTACATGCTGGTATGTCTGTCGCACCCCACAACTTAAAATTAGTGGACTGAGCCAAGAGTTTTGGTGTTGTTTGAGCCTCACCATCAGCATGGGTGTAACAGGGCAATGTGGGCCCTGACCATATTCTCCCCCAATTAACCCCCATCCCTTCTTAATACATCCACTGTCATGTACAAATAACTAATTCAACAATTGAACACATATATTTGTGGTGGTTATTAAGGGAATCAGTAGTGACTTGTTTTCAGCAAAACACATCCACGCTGCTTTTTTGGCCTGTGGTTGAATTGTGGTTGAAATGAGCCTCTTAATATTGTTACAAGCATTTTACAAGCATCTTGTGCTGTATAACACTTGTAATACAAAATAATAAAAAGGACTTTGCATTAGAATTGCACTCCTGCAAATGTAACTCAGATGTGCAGCTGATCCACTCTGTGGCTTTTTCTGAAACTGAGCAATGTTGTTTAATTTATCAGCAAACTAACCATTATAGTGTAAGCTAGCTAGGTTCAATCAATACCAAATTCAATACCAATATGTAACCTCTCCTGTCTCTCTTGGTAGTCTGACTTTCCTTTTTTTGAAAAGACATGATTGTCTGGAAGATCCCAGCATCAACATCAGTGCAGTTACCCCTTAATGGCCCTGCCCATGTTGGGGCCCTGGATAGTTCCTTCAACTATTCCCTACATTGTAATGCCCCTGACCAACAGTGGGCCTTATATACTTGGAAGTATGAATGTTCTAAGCAAATTTCACGGCAAAATCTTTATCATAAATTACGAGATGCCCTGTGTGCATACTAACTTTGTTGCCTGAGGGTGAAACACATAGATTTGACGTACTTTATCATGAACCAGTTTTGACCAGTTTTGAAAAAGATCATATGGTCACCAAAATCATTCAGAATAATCCTCTAGGAATAAAGAATAGCCTTACCAAATTTCATGGCAATGTGGCCAGTGATCATTGACGTATTTGGTCTTCATCAAAGTGCCCCAAACCCTGGTTTCAGACCCCTGAATTGCAGCCTACATCTAGGTCTTGTGTTGTGATTCCTGACCAAGCCAAATCACAGCTTTGTAGGCAGGATTAAGAACGGGGATGTCATCTTTCTGCGTCAGAACCAGAAAAATGGCGAGAAGCGTGGATAAGATTGATACAGCTATGCATGCTTATCTTAGTGGTCGACGGTCACTGCTGATTGGTTAGGGAAAAATAATCCCTCTTCCCAAACAGGAAATGGCTAATGAACATGATGTCACACTAAATAATGAAATGACAATTCAATCTGATTATTAGGCTATGATGGATTAACATGACTAGCGACTAACATGAACAGTATCAGGAAATTAAAAAAAAAAAAAACAAAGCCTGCGAGTGAATTTCCTCTTGCAGACTTGGCACTTGTTTGGAACAACTAGGGACGAGACACTTTTAGCTCATGTATTCCTTTAAAGGTAAAAACGCAATAAAATCCATTTCTCACAAAAAGTCCTTTAAGGCGGCTCTGTGATGGTTGTCAAGAGGATGAGTGGCTTCATAAAGCCAAGTGCCAACAGGGGCTGTGGTGATTTGAGATGAGCTGCATCGATCTAAGCTGTCTAAGCACATAACTAGAATTGATAGCGCTATAACGCCATTTCTATCCAATTCAAGCTGTGTGTGTCTAAGTTTAGCCCGTGCCACCAGCTTAAAGCATGACTCATGCTGTCAGTAGTGGGGAGAGATGCCCCATGGTTAGTTACTGCTGTGATGGTAGCCATTATTATGACTGCAGTTTAATATCTGCCCCAGACACACACAAACAAACAAACACATAAGTGCTATATTAAGACAGATAAATTGGGCTTTTATTGAACGTTAGTCTGGGTGATCCACCTCCAGTATGCAGGTCAATGCAGTCTCATAACATACTTATTACATTACTGATCAATCCTGCCTGGCATAATCAAACAGCAGTGACTGTGAGAAATGAAATGGAGAAAAATCACTTTAATTTTATAGAGAATACAAACCGCATATTGCCTTATTATTAACTGTGACATGACCTTTGACCCTTAAAACACAAGTTTAAGGGAAGGAGTTTGCATAAAAATCAAGGGTGTACTGCAAAGCTTCAATTTCTATCTATAGAGCTGTCCTATCTATATAGACCAGATTTATACTGAGGCTTAAACCGAGAGTTGTTAGAAATTCTCTAGACTGCTTTATTTTCTGTGTAACATTGAGGTTCGGTATGTACCTCGGTTTTGGGGTCATGGTTTGGTGTACTTCTGGTACAGCAGGGAGAAGAAAATAATTTTGAAAATAACATTTTGTCATTTATTTGGAAAAATGTAAACATTCAACAGTGGCTCATTGGCCATAATTCTTACTGTTTGGAGGAGGGTAATTATATGCACATCACGTAGGTGCAAGGCTATCAGGAACAGCGTCAATGAAAATGAAACAAAAGAAACGCCTGCACACTCACTCCATGCCAACATTTCGATTTCACTTGGATCTTCCTCAGGCCAAAATGTTTTTGACCCGACGAAGATCCAAGTGGGATTGAACCGCTGTCTTAATTAAACTTTTTGTGGCATGGAGTAAGTGTGCAGGCGTTTCTTTTGTTTCATAATTCTTACTGTAACAGTTAAGGCACTCAAATACTGGCATACTGTCAATATGCATATTGGACTGACTAAAATGCACACATGGCCGAGTTTGGTCGAATATCGGCAGCGAATGCGAATTGATGCGCGTTCCCATCAACTACCATTATACAGCGCTAATTTTCCAATCTGACAGTATTAAACCATTGCAGAAGAAGAGGGCACAATAAGATGACATAATTAAATGAGAGCAAGTCAAACCTCAAACGGTGAATAACAATGTAGAAAACACAATGGAAATATGGCATTTATGTTTGTTTTATTTTCAGCCTTTCCACTCAGGTGAATGGAAACCCATGCAGCAAGAAAATACACTGCAGAACTACACTGGGCGAAATGAAATGAGTTTAAAGTTGGTGTAAGGTGTCTACAGTATGATAAAAATGATAAAAAAGAGACAGCTATTGAGAAGAAAAAAACTCAGCCTTAGTGGTTTATTGGGCCATATTGCATGGAAGGTGTGTATGCAGTGAGAGGAGGTCTAGATGACAATAAAGTCTGAAGTATAAAGAGGGAAAGCTATTCACAGGAATCTGTAAAACTCTTCTGGCCATTTTGTATGCAATTTTAAGAAGTCTGTAACTTCAGCTCATTAATTTCCCGTCTACTGTCAAGTCGTGCAACGTGCCAGGCTTCAGTATCGGTTGGTAAAAATAACACCTGCAGAACATCAGTTAAGCTTCATCCTGCACTACACAACTAATCTGATGAAAACTGATGAAAAGTTAATGAGGACGAACCTTGTCGAATATGCAACTATCTGCACCTTTGTGTTTTTAGCCCATCTGTTTACATCTTGGCTGTATCTGTATCATGTAAAGTCCAATACATTAGTGTTCACACTGTACATACAGCAGTCAGCTGTATTACATTTAAAACTGAAGAGGAAGTCTGAATGTGATGATCATGAGACACGAGGAGCTCCAGTTTATATGATTTCTAATTAAATTTGTGGAAGGTTATCCTTGATGGACATCACATCCTGACACTGTAAAAAAGTGAGTTAACAGTGTGTGCATGATGTCTGTGTGCTTTGACTGACTCAGTTATGACTCTCAGAAGAAGTGTTGTGACGTCAAACTGTGTCAATCAGGTGACAGGTAAAACAAGTATCACTGCAAAAATGTGAATGCTGTTTGTATCTGTATTTGTGTATATACCTACTGTAATAGAAGATACTGGCTATCTGTGTCTGCATTATAAAACATAACCAGTTAATGTCCTTCAGCACGAAGGTGTGAGCTCCAAATAAGGCCCTTGACCTGCATTGTTACATAGTCAAAAGTCATTTCAATCTGTTGCCATGGTGACAGCGGTGCCTGCTTACTGACCCGGGTGCAATTGTTGGCCTTGGGCTCCAACTCGGTGACCTTAGTGATCTGCTTGAGGAAGTCGGACTCCTGCATCCCCGGCTGGGAGCCGCGCCGCTTGAACTGCGCCCGCGGGTTCGCCAGGATCACCTGGAGGTTCACTGCAAAACCTGGGGGAGAGAGAGAGGGGGGAAGAAGAGAAAGAGTGGGGACAAAGGCAGAGAGAGGTTGACGAGGTTAGCCAGCATGGATTAAAAGCACTTTATGATTCTATTACAATCACAGCAGAAAATGATAGAGTGCATTAGTGTATCTAATGACTATGATATGGCTGATATGAAATTCATTCACCACAGGGGTCTGCCATTCTGCTGCTATAATTGTACTATAGATGAGAAGGAAAGCATGAGAAAGTCAGGGGGAAGTCAAAATGCTCATGATGTGTTGTTGTAGAGGAGAGGTGGGGATTAATGGCTGCCTTGCAACCAGATTTAATCAACTGGATTAGAAAGATTGGTAACAGACACTACTTAATTACTTTGAAAGCAAAACGATATTAGCTGTCCTACAACCAGAAATGTGTTTGAAGGTTGAAAAACGATTCATGTTCAAACTATTTTCCATGACTCAAATAATCCACGTGTTCACTTGAATATACTTAAAAGACAAATCAAAGGCAACAAACTAAACACAAAAGCCGAAGCTTCACCTTGTTCCCATCAGCGTGTGTGGAGAACACGTCATTCACACATCTGATGTGTTGTCTCTCTGACCCTGACGCCAAAGGTCCACAGGTCTGAAGGGGACACATGATGTGTCTTTTACATCTTTTTGCCTCCCTGTCTAGCTGACCCTTTACTGACGGAGCGAAGTGCTCAGAGATGGAGCTGTGGATAGTGATGGAAAAAAACTTGAAGAATGCTATGGGGAAAAAAAGACCTCATAGAGCTATCGATATAAATTGTTTCTGAATGGTCACCCTGCCAGTGCTTTTTCCGAGAGTAGCAAATATTCTGTGAAGTGTCCCTCTCTGCCTGGCAATGAGGGATTGGCCTCTATTCTTTTGCTAGTAGTCTGCAATTTGTCTGTGTTTGGCATTATTGTTATTGCCACATTAAGTAATTTGGCATTTTTATTAACTGATGCTCTTGAAAATCAGGACTCTGACCTCTGTAGATCTCTAACTGCCTCAAGTTTTTTTTAAAAGCACATTAAACAGATGGCTGTCAGACCTCTTTTAAAGCTGACAAATGCTGGTAATTGGCCCTCTGCTCAATATGACTGAACTGTGGGTAGCAGTTGTCGTTCCGTTAGTTGGCATCTTATCAGCTTTTTTAACCTGAGAAAAGAATCCTATCCCCTCTTCCAGTGTATGTAAGAGAGCTGCACAGAGGCCCCAGCAGGAAGCAAATGATAGAGCAAAGACACTCACATTCTGGTGTGGAAATAGAGACTACAAGACTTTTGATTGAAACAACAGTTAGCTTTTCAAAGATACTGACTGGATAACAACACAACACGCTATGCCATCGGCTATGCCAGAGCTGATGTGCGCTCCGTCAAATATCTAACTAAACGTCAGGAATACCACAGCTAAGGAGATAGCGTGAAGACCACAAGAACTGTGATTGGTTGGCTCAGGATAACTGTGTTTTCTTTTACACGTTTCGGATACCAGTGGAAATTGAGAGTGAAGACAACAATACGTAAGTTGAAGAACGATTCTCAGTAGTCGTCAGTAACACACATCTAACAAAGCCAACTGAAAACCTTTTGTTCACCATATATATATTATAAGTTACCTGGATGTAAGTCCAGTTCTATAGGTACCCCACCATTAATCAATATCACAAAGTAGCCTTAGTGAAACAATACAGTCACTGTGGAAAATATGATTAAAACATGATCAAGCCTGATTATGTACAATACATGCATCTAGTGTTTCAGTGGTGATTTCAACAAGTGAATCCAAGACTCAACTCCTCAAAACTTCAAAAGCTACACCGTAGGTACAGTATCTACGACTGGACTCTAGAGCAGCTCCATGAGGCTGTACTTACAGCGGGCCCAGCGCTGCTTTGAGCTAAATGCTAACATTAGCATGCTAACATTCACAAAATGATAATGTTAATGTGTTGACATTTAGCAGGTAATGTTTACCATGGTCGCCAGGCCTGGTCCTAGACTGCTTTGATTAGGGGGGCAGGAAGAGATGTTGTTTGGTCACCAACTGCTGCTGTGTTGAGTGCCCCAGGGATGACGTTTTTTGTAGGCCAACCCTGACGTTAGCATCGCCGTGGTTCCATCGGCAAAAGTCTAATGGGATTCTACCTCTGTACTGATGCAGAAAACAAACTCTGTGGCCAACACAGGCTTGATGACACATACAGCTTATGTCCAACAAGACAGTCTTCACAAATTATCACCACCCATTCAAAATCCCATGGAGTTTGAGATGATAGAACCCATTGATAAACTCAGAAATAGCAAATGACCTGGTAGACCACAGAGAGCACTATGGTGGATGACTGAACAATACATTTATTTGTGAGAAAATGTATTAATTTATTTTATAATGCCTACATAAGAGGAGATAATATGCTGTAAGATAATACTAACCATCTTCCAAAGGCTCGGTTACCCCATCCTTCATGAGAGGTTTATTAATAAATAAATATTTTATAAATTATGAAATAAATCTAATTTTAACCTTCAGTCCAACACCTTTCAGGAAGGATGGGGTAGCCCAGCCTTTGGAAGATTCATTTCTACCAAGTGGGTTATTGGTTACATTTCTCACACACACACACACACACACACACACACACAGACACACACACACACACGGAGGGGGCAGGTCTTCTGCTTACATCCTCAGATAACTGTCAGCTTGTGTATCTGGAGAATGGCCCGGTGCAGCTAACGTTAACTATCACATGATGACTGTAAACACAGTACGAGCTAATAACAACAGTACACACATTTGCCAACTACAAATTATCTGCTTCTGGGGAAGTCTGGGGCATCATGAATTGAGCGTCTGAGTCTCTGTAACCAGGGCAACAATGGTGTTGAGGGACAGACAACTTGCCTGTCATTCTCTTCTGTGAATTCTGATTTAATACTTCTCTGCTGTGTCTCTGAAACTCTTTTGGTTTTATTATTTCTCAAGTCATTCCAAGCATGTGAAAACGTAGTGTATGCATTATAGTAGGGTGTGCACAAAACTACGGGACAAATCCCGTCCCGTAGTGATTCAGTAAGGGACAGTACCTTTTATTTTTCCATATGGCACACACGCAGCCAGCTAACTACGTCTAGAAGGTGATTGCAAATGACTGAAAATAAATAATCCCAATAACCGCAATTTGCAAGTAGCCAAATAAATCTAGCAGCAACAAATCAAATCTCATGGATTAACTGTTAACTAAAACTAAAACCACGCTATATTCCCATCGGAGCCACTGGGCTATGAGCAAATAGGCTGGTAACCAGAGTATAAGCAACTGACTAGTGACGAAGTGAAATGATAGCGAAGTAACTGCTCTCCCCACTACGTATCCATTTTTTATATGGCCAGACCAACCAATCAGATATAAGTAAACTT
>NTHP01000161.1:128653-140505 GCA_003416845.1 Oplegnathus fasciatus
TTTTTTTGGTGTTTGTGGTCATGGTGAGGTGGTAGCAAGACAGCAATGTTGCATCTACACTGCAGGAAATTAAACAAGAAGAAGAAAAAGAAGCAAAAACAGTTCCTGCGATGTTACCATTAATCTGAAAAACCATTTTCGTTCTCTTTATCTCAACTTTTTCACCTTGACCAAGAGGAGAAAAAGGCTGAAATAGTGAGTTTTTTAACATCTGGCACATCTGTTCAGGTTTGTACGTGCCAAATCAAAATGTGCCTAGAATGAGGCAGAAGGAAATACATTAATGCTAAGTATCGTAATGCGCTTTTCCGAGTAAATTTGAGTAATTTCAGCCATGAACTCTTAAAGCATTTGTGCCTCAGGAATTTTCTTTATGGAGAAATTCTCATAAATATAGTATAAGTTGCCTGCTAGGGCAAACACTACAGTTATTTTAGAAAGCAAAAGTAGTAACAGCAGGGCAAGAAACCATCAAATGAAACCATTACAGAAGGCTCAAGGCCATTAATGAAATAATAATAAAAGATGACACAGTGTCTACACCTCTTAGAATAGATAGAAGTCACTGTTACATATCTGAGCACTTCAAGAGAGCAGGACAGACTTGTTTGACACATAAACTGCTGAGTTTCCTGATGCCTCAGACCTTTATTTTGAGGCTACTGGGTTCCTTCAACTCTAATTCCGCCTAATCTGTCGTTTTCCAGAGCAGTTTTATTCAACAAGACTCTGCAATCCTGCTTTTTAATTTATCTCAGGAATAAACAATCAAGCAAAGTAGCACAGGAGCTCCTGCGAGGAGGAGTAACAGTCAGAATATTAAATTGGAAAGATCAGATCTCATTTTATGGTAAATTAATCCATGAAAAAACAGAAGCTCAATAGAAAAGCTGTCTGATCTCTTCAGGTAAACTCATAGAAAGACAGAGCGCAGTGTATTGTTTTCTCTTTGTTCTCTGCTCTGATGAAAGCCAGCAGGCCAAAACAGTCCAGCTGACTTTAACTGTTCTGTAATCAATGAACCGATCAATAAAATCTTTCTGCAAAGTGTTGAGAACCAAGAAGAGGGAGCATTTCATTTTCACCACTATTTCCTAAACAGCAAACCAGACTAAGTGCCATGAGCTTTCTACAAACATCTTGTACTGTTTTGAGTTTTTACCTCCAGATGTAACACCAATTCCCTGTTCTACTCAGTCAAAATACATTTTAAACAATCCTGCTGTGTTAGATAAAATTAAGAGTAACAAAACGAAGTATTTTATTTCTGTACCAGCAAGTAAATAGACACCTTATTATGCCTTATTTCAATTTTGGATTAAAGAAATGAAAATGAAATGTCATCCTATTGCCATACTTTACATTCCATAAAGTTAGGATTTTAACATCCTTCATGAGATCTACCCTGCCTGATAAATGCCTATGTTTTTTTTCAAACTCCATGTCTCCAGTTTGTAAGACAAGCTTTCTGCTTTCAAAACCCAAATCTGCTTTTTTCAGACCTGACAAAAAAGCTCACCCAGAGCCACAGAAAACATGATACAACTGTTTTCCACAGGCTGAGTGGTTCTCTCTGTGACGAGTAAACTGATTTTCATGTGTAAAATCAAAAGCAAAAGGAGAAAGAAAAGCAGACACATTTCTGAAGCCTTACTAGTGGCCCTGAGAGGCCGCAAAGTCTGTGTTTAAAATGTTGTACGAAGCAAACAAAATGCCAATGATATTCCTTTGTTGGAGCTTTAGCAGCAGTGGGGCTAAAAATGTTGTGTTTGTTATGTATGTGTGGGGTCATTAGAATCAAAAGATTTTATTAAAATTAGAGGAGGAATGGAACATGTTCGTTAAATTTGATACCAATCTACCAAGGTCATCTTTTGACTTAAAGGTGGCGCTAGAAGAAAAGACAGACAGTAACCACAATCATTAGGATTCATCCTCTGGAGACCTTTCCAGTGAGATCTATTAGTGTGATGGGAAAGGAAAATGATAACAATAACAAATACGCTGATAACCATTGTGAGGAAATCCCCATTCTTTGTCCCATTGATAAATCTAAATTTCTCATTAAATACATGCTGGTCATTTTGGTGGATAACCTTTAAAAAAATGATTCTGCGATCGGTTTCATCAACACGATGTAACACAGTAAGTAATTTTATATTCTATTTGTGTTCGCTCCTTACCTGCCATGTCGGTGGCAAAGGGTCGGTCCGGTCTCCAGCCGGTGTACCAGCCCACGACTTTACCCCCGGACACCAGGGGGCGCTCATACGCTCTACCGCCTACAAATCCCACAGGCCAAACAGACACGCCTCGAGTACTACGCATCTGCAAGGAATGAAGAAGGAAAGGGCTTTGTTCAGTTATTACATACAGTATGCAACTGCATTCACTCAAGCTGAACACATCATTTTCAGACATTTCTTAAACACAAAGCTATCCATTGTTCTCTGACATTGGAGGAATTAATTTAGTTTCACGTGTAAAAGTCCAGCAGACTTGATTATAGCCTCCTGTGTGATGAACTGAAACCTGAACAAAGCCATTTGACACTTGTGTTATTTAAAATCAGCAGGCAGGAGACAGATCTGCTCTAACATTCTCCTCTGGTTAAAAGCATGTTTTGCTGAAGTAACAACAGTTGTGACGCCATTTAAGGCCTTTTTGCTGATCCACGCTCAGTTTTTTTGGTCAGTCAGAAGACAAGTTCTGCAAAAGCAAACCAGACAGGATGTCTGAGCCTACAGGCAATGTCCACTCGGAGCGGATGCAATAAAGCTGAAAACCCCAGAAAGTCAGCGAATACGCTGGTGATGTGGATTCTGAAATGAATTACTTGTGTGTCAGTTTGCATGAGTGATTAGAGATCTTTAATTTCATCTGAAATGTGGGTGAGAGAAGCATGCAGGGACTCTGTGGCTAACTGAATAGAAGACTAAATGAAACTGTGCTGCGCAGAGCCGTCTTCCATTTTCACAGCGAATGAATTTGCACACAGCCGGAAGCAGTGCGATGAGAAATGAGACGGAGAGAGAGCGAGATAAAAGACTGAGAGACAGTGGACTGTGTGAGGATGGCTGAGTTTTTGTGTTGGAGACATCTGTATCTCGGCTTTGTGTATGGATGCGAATGTATGTGTGTGTGTGTGTGTGTGTGTGTGTGATTCTGTTTTCCAACCCTGGCCACCCTGAAGCCCATTCAGTCAGACACTGCTCCTCATCGCTCACCCAAACAGCCTTCAGCCAGTCGCTCATGACAAAACAACAGAACAAAACCAAATCAGTAAGCAGCACTGCATTACTGCACCCAGACGTCATATTGAGTTCTAGCCTTTAAAGCCACGGGAAACCAAGTGTATGTGTAGCACGATATGGAGAGGATTTACAGTTCTGTTGCAAACTTCCAAGCAATCATGGAGGAGGAGACCTGGCTGTGTGCACAGAATAGCTGAGTGCATAACATGGTCCGTAGAAAATAAAAATACCCCAGAGAGTTTATCTCAACTAAAAAATATTTATTCGTGAATAATTTAGGAGAAACTTGACATTTTTGCCATGTTTTTCTAGCTTGATAAATGTAAGCAAAACCCAATGACAGCCCAGTGAGTGGCCAGTCAGTTGAAGAAAAGGTTCATGTTGATATATTAGTGATAGGGAGAACTGTCAATCTGCCATTGACAGCTTAATTAAATTATGTCTGCCTCAAGCAAAGTGCATATCGAGCCTTGCCAGAGCTCGATGACTAAAGCAAAACTGTAGAAGGAGTTGCAAGGCAAGAAAATGTAAAACATACAGTATGTTAATGCCAATGTACAAGACAGTGACCCAAAACACAAGACAGTAGTTAACATGTGAAATAAAGGTAAGAAACCTTGCATACTGTTTATTACAGACACAAGGATTCAGTCATGGACCTTCATCAGGCATCAAATTCACAGTGTGAAACAACACAGCGTTGTTCTTAACAACCAATGAGAAAGCAGCACCAAATCTCGAACCACCCGAGCCACGTCTCAAACACCAGAGACAATTATCATCAACAGCATGTTGGTGTGAGATTTGTTCCCCTGTTGTTTCACATCGTGAATTTGATGTCTGGTCCATGATTGAAACCCGCCTCGGAAAAACTCAGTGCTGACAGTGTGTGGGACTTCTTTTCTTCTTTTGTAAGCAGGTAGCATATTGAAATTATCCGACCCTAAACTATTTTATTTTTCAGTGGAAAATATTTCTTGGTCAAAATAAGTGAAGACAATAAACTCATTAATTTAATTCTGTTACTACAGATAAGTGTTTTAGAAACACAGTCAGCTACTTAGCTACTTTGGCCCAAGACATATGGACTTTTATATATGGCTGACAAAAGACAGGTTGAAGAGGTCAAAACTCCAGCCACACTTGTAGTATTTAGAACAACTTTATTGTTAGACTGACATGTTGTGGCTTGTGGCCTTCATCGGGGTCATCATAAGAACACATTACATGGAACATTTAAATGGGGTAGGTATGAGGCAGAACTTTTTTTAACGGTAGAAAAAATAGAAAAGATAACCAATCATATACATCCACACGTATCAGCCATATGGTCATGTGGCTTCAGGTTAATCACATTCCCAGACTGGCAGAGAGGCAAAGGGAGTGCCCAGTAAAAACCACAGGTAGGTTACATCACTAAACGTCCATGTTGCAGTACACTGTATCAGACCTGATAACAATATCAGATCATATGTTGACCATCAAACACCAGTAGTGCTCAAACCAGGATGTACAAAATGAGAAAATGACATTATAAAAATGATATCACTAAATTTTGCCACTTATGGGTCAACATCTCAAATAAAGGATCACGTGTCCTTGTTTGATTCTCTACATTGTGGTAAGTATTGAAATTTGATTTTACTTCTCATATAAAGCGTTGCTCACCAGACCTTTGTCTTGTTGTCAAAGTAGCAGGACTGTTTTCACTCCTCAGCATAAATCCTGAATAACTGATCAGACACGTGTGATGTGACGTGTTCTTGGTCTCCGCTGAAGTTTGAGTGTATATCAGCTAAGCTGAATTGAATAAACAAATGTAATTTTTCAGGCGTTGATTATTATGTTCCTCACATTCTTTCATGGTACAGTATATACATATCATGAAAAATATTACATTTGTCCACCATGACATCATATGGGCCATACTGATACTGTCATCCAAAGACCAAAACAAAGAAAATACTTATTTATCTAATATTCTAAATCATCACATAATGGTCAATCTACAGCATGACGTCTGTGTGAGAACAAAAAATGTTTGACATTAAAGGGATATACTGATGGACAGATAATGTTGCATATTACTGTATTAAAAAAAAATCTAAACCTCAGTATTTTCATCAAAATGCAAGCTACTGTGACTTAAAATTCTGGTCTTTTTTAGTATTTTTTTTACTCAAATATAAATCCAAATCAATCTTTTTCCTGCACAAAAAGAGTCTTACTGTGTAACTCACCTTTGTTACAAACTGTGCTTGGATCAATAACATTAATATTCAAACTGAGGATGGTGCATATCTTCAATTCTCAACTGAAAATGAAACAATGAGGTGCAGCAACGTTAACCCTTTAAAGGAACAGATCTACATTTTGGGGAAAATGCTTATTTGCTTTCTTTCAGAGAGTTAGATTAGAAGATTGATACCACTCTCATGTTTAAGTGTTTAATATAGAGCTGGAGTTAGGATGTGGTTAGCTTAGCATAAAGACTGGAAGCAGGTGAAACAGCTAGCCTGGCTCTGTCCGAAGCTCAAAAATACACCTATCAACACTTCCAAAGCTCGTTAATGCACACGTTGTGTCCTGTATGTTTAATCTGTACGCACAGTAACACTGTAATGGCTTACATTTCTATATGCTGAGCTAGGCTAACCACGTCCCAGCTCCAGACATGAGACTGATGTAAATCTCACAACTGAAGAGGTGAATTTCCCCAAATGTGAAAGTATTTCTTCAAGCTCACTGCTGATGCTAACTACCCAGTTCTTCTTGTAAATTCCAGACAAACTGTCAATATAAAAAACATCACTTCCTGTGTACCAGAGCAAAGCATTAGCGTGGGAGGGGCCTGCAGCCCCCCTGCTGGCCAAAGTGAAACACAGTGGAAATATCATTTTACCTTTTTAAATAAACTTTGATAAAAAATAAGGGAGTTAAACCAGCAGATGTAAAAGCTCCCATGAGCTGTCCCTGTTGTGTTAAAGCAATGAGATGAAGTACAGGAAAATGACATTTATTTATATCAAACTGTCAGAGATGATAACTGCAACTTATTCATGTTCCAATAAATAACATGACATGCAGCGACTTCATCTTTAGATCCGGCAGAATGAAGAGAAGTGGATAAAATGAATGAGTTAGCGTCTGACCTCACGTCTAACTCCAGAAGAACGGTAAGCATCTCTTCCTTCCCTTTCATTTCTCTTCTTCTTTCCATCTCTTTTGCCCCGCACCCGAACACCTCTCTCCTGCCAGGGCCTTTGAGCGATGCCAGCAGCTTTGAAGCCCTTTCCCCGTTAATCCTGTGGCCCCTTGAGTTTGCCTGTGTGACGCTAAAACCCTTCCCCCTCGTTTCTCTTTTTCTGCTGTCTGCCTCTCTCTCTCAGGTCATTTTTCAAAGACTCCAGCTCTTCTGCTTTATAAAAACACAGATGAAAAGAAAAGGAGGGAAAGGAGAAGAAAGAGGTCGTTCCCAGATCATTCCTAGAGTATGATCGTTATTTTGGCTTAGCGGTTAAGTCCTAGTTTGACTGCTAATGATCTGCTGGTTTGAATGCTGCGCCTCAAAGCTCAGTTCAGTTTCACACATTATTAGAAAGAGTTAAAATGGAAACAGGGTCCATTGGTACGCAAACATATTCAGAGGGCTTACAGTACAAGGTGCCCAGTTTCATAACATTTTGATTTTTTTCTGCTTAAGAAAATCTGTCTCTTTAGTGACTAAATGCTCCTTTATGTTCACCAACTAGTAACTAATTTTGTCTATCTGTCCTTTGGTGCTGGGCAGGTGGTGTACAGTGGGTTTATCAGAGCTTTCTGCCTGCTGGAAACAAGGTTGATGAGAGCTGTGAGACTAAACCAGAGCAGTAAAGTTGTGGGCCATAAAACCAAAATGAGCTAAAAGATGCTACAGCGCTCTGTAGAGCTGAGGGGAACTGTGGAGGTGATAATTCTCTGTGGGTTTGTCACTACAAGCAACACCTTTCACATTACACGTGGTCATTTGACTGATTTTTTTTTCTTTATTAACTTGGTGTTATAGTTATGAAGGAAGATTCTGTCATTTATTTTTGTCTCAAATTGGTTTAAAAACTGGTTTTGGTGGTTTGGAACAAATCATTTCACATTCGCTGCTGTGTCTGAAAATCAGAAGCAAAGACCAATGACATCTCAGCGAGTTGTTAATTCCACCAATCAGATGCAGGAAGGGTTCATGCTGATGTCTGGAGGAGTAAGATGTCAATAATCCATTGTATAGCCTAGTTAAAATGACACCTGTCTAAAACAAATGCCTTTGAGCTTCTCTAGACTGCATTAAATTGAGTGAGATGAAAACCGTGGGCTGGCAGTGCCAGGCTACATCAACTGCTTACCCTCTTGTTGTCTTTATGGCTTTCATTTATCCATTATAACTGGACTGTGGCCAGGCTGCACACTTATCTGTGTATAAAGTCAGTCTGTGTATCTAGGGTGGCAGTGTCATTAGACTCAAAATCACACTGTCAGACGGTCTGAGGATAAAAATCACATTAAAATGACAAGTTAATCTTTACCCCAGCATCCAGAGCAAGCCTCTGACAGACGGTAATGATAAGGGGGTTTCCAAGTTCAGCATCAGTTTAATCAAGCACAGCCTTTTAACAACATCATATCATAGGATTAAAAAAAAGTCGTATTAAACCTGCTGTGCAGACAGTTTTGATCTGATATCAGAAAGATACTGTATTTGGGTCCTGATGCAAGTATCAGCTGACTACAGATGTTGTCTCAATTTTTTTTTCAGCGTTGTGCGGCTTATCAACAACAACTCAATGTCAAAATGTTTGCTGGGAGCCAAACAAAGCTGTGGGGTGACAGTGTTTCAACAGATGGTACATTATTCTGCTCGATGGCGACTGCTTTAGCACATGCTGGTTTTCATGCCACCATCTGCAGATTACTGCAGACACAGGAAAAGTTTGCAACACAAACTTCCAGTTATACCTTTATTTAAACAGGGAAGGTTGGTTGAGCATGCAGCACATGCTGTTATACAGCAACGTCCTGTTGGCAGGTATGAAGAAAAATAATTCAAATAATGTGACAAGAACAGACACGAGATAGTAAACAGAATAGGAGCTCAGTTAAAGCAGTCACAGGCAAATGTAAAAGCAGCAAGCAAGTTTTAGGGGAGTTTTAAATCTTCTGATTTTTCTGTGGATTTGCAGATTATTCCATGAGCCCGGTTTGTTAACAGTAAAAGCGATCTTTTCTAAATCAGGCCTGGTATGGGGTTCATGAAGCGTCAACAAGTTCAGTATGGGGTTGAGTTCTGTTTAAATTAAAGTTCAAGAGCTGCATAAAAGATGGCAGTTTTCAGACAAGGGCTTTTTATATAAATAAATACAAATGGTTATCAAATCTGCAAGCAGAGGAGTATTGTAATTATCTCCAGTAATGAACCAAAGAGCTGAATGGTAAAAGTGCAGGCAGCAACATTATATCTATAAATGACACTCAACACTCCAGAACTGAGAGGAAAATCGCTTCGACCATCCTCTTTTGATCTCACAGCTGATGGCTTATAAAAGCTGCATTTATAAGCCAAGTCCATAAGATCTTCAACTGTATATTTCCCATAAAGCCAGATGCCAAGATATTTATATTCTGTGACTCTGCATCTTCAAAACTGCATGAAGGGAAATTGAAATAATGGAAAGGTCAAACACATATGTCATATGCTCTGTAATGACAGGTGTAGATAGATGAAACAACAGCTGCTGCATGGCATGACTTGTAGTTCCCTCTGTACATCATAAGCACTGAAAGGTTACGCAAAGAGCTATTTGTGTGATCACCCTCAAACAAATGGCCAGCAGCAGCAAAATATCTGTTGGAAGCTGATCGCAGATCATTCTGAGTTAATGATAAACAGCAGATTTCATATAGGGAGGGTAAGATTTACTGAATTTGCCTTTCAGAATTGGGCTGCTCAGAGTAGGAACTTGTGAGGAAGTGCGAGTAGTATCCTGACTTGGCAGCTCTGACTGCAGCTGTGCATTCATTCCTTTAACGCCTAAATGCTAACCAGTGAGTTGGTTCCCGTTTCTGGCTGTTGCCCAGGCTTTCTTTACTGCCAATTCAGGAGTAAACCAGAAACTCATCTTTTATTCATTGATTTTACTATCATCTCATGTTTTTTCCTGCTAAAAAAAACAATTCCAAAAACTTTCTGCAATTTCAAAACACTTATTCCCAGTTTGACTTGTCATTGTTAGGAGATTTTATCTCCTTTATCTCAGAAAAAGGTGTTATTGTGTTAAAGTCCTGTTTAGGGTATGCTGAATTTGAACAGCGGAGTTTCACACTAACATTTACCAACACTGCAACAGTATTGGGAAAGTATGAAGTCAAAGAAAAAATATCAACACAAGCTCGAATGTAATCCTCTGCACAGAAAGGCTTCTATTTTGGGAAATGTGTGTGTGTGAGTGTGCACGTAAATGCATTTTAATGCTTATTTTTCACTGGAAGTTGAGTAAAAATCCATATTTTTAAAGCAACATACAAACAGTTGTTACAGTAGGAGGGAAAGCACACACCCCATAGATATATTGTATATACCGTATATATACATATAATATATATATATATATTTATTAGTGCAATGACTGTCTAATATCCTGTCCATAACCTGTCTGCATACAGTTCATTCAGTGTATCACTTCTACACACCACAGCATTATATTTCTATTTCTATTCTATTTTATGTTTCATTTTTTGTGTGTTATTATTTTGTGTGTTTAGTGTTGATATTTTACTTTATACACACTATATTCTATCCTTATATTTTGAACTTTTGCACTATTTTATATCTGAGAGCCTGAGATTTAAGAATGTCATTGCCAACGACTTCTTCTCTGTAATTGTTGTGCACAGGACAATAAAGATCTTGAATCTTGAATCTTTAGGCTGGGATGCAGCTCTATGAAATCAGTACAGTGTATTCATCACAGCAAACAGAAACACAATGATAAAGTTGTATAAAGAAAGAGGTTTAAAAGGAACATAACAACAGTAAGAACTAAGAATGACAACTTTTCTGAAAATAGGGTAGATTTTTAAAAAAATATTAGTGATTGTTTACAGAAATGTCCTTCCTGGAAGAACAGTAATGTTATATATAGTATATATACTGTATATAGTATTGTATAGTATATATATAGTAATAGTAATCTGTCACACCTGATCTCAGTCTTGTATTGTGTCACGAGCAGGACCAAGGTCTCAGAGAGGGTTTGAGTCTGACATGTAATGTAGTAATCCAGCCCATATCTGAGAACACAAACAACTCTCTCAGAAAGCCAGAAACCACAGAGCTCACTTTTATGATCAGGTTTGTCATCAAGAACAAACTCTGCAGCTCCCCCACAGGGACTGAAGTGGGGAAGGAAAAATAGTAAAGGTTGCTGTGAGAGCGCACAGTGGGATTTTCTGGAGATAAAGTGTTTGTTCTGGTCCTGAAGTGCCACGGCTCCACACAAATACATCTCTCCTTGGGGTGTAAAAACTCAACAAATTCTGTGCGTCCACACATTCGGTCTCCTTTTCATTGTCTGTGAAGCAAACAATTTCTTAGATCATTGGTTTCTGGTGCGAGTGGTGGTTCCATTTTGCTACTTTCTATTGCCAAAAGTTACACAAAAGCATTTTTGACAATAATTCCAGATTTTGTGGGATTTTCCTTGATTTTTATGTCAAGTCCATTTTATTTATTTAGCCCAGAATAACAGTGTCTTCAGTCTTCAGAGCCCTTGGGGTCCCGAAAGACTGCACACACGGAAAACCCCCATACAACCTCCCATCTGTATACAACACTGTCAATCCTTGGACCCTCAATAGACATTTTTCATAGAGGGCATTTTGACTCGTCACCACAGGAAAAGCACAGGTGAATCAAATTTCATTAATGATAGCCCAGTTCCATCAAGTGTCCCAGTAAGCCGTGACAGTGAGTCAGCATGCACAATAGCAGGACCCAGGAACTAGATCAGCCAAATGGAATACATGTAGTTTTTTAATGTCATCAATTATACCTGTGCTTTTCCTGCAGTGACAAACCAAAATGGCTGCTGTGAAAAAGGTCTATTTGGATAAGAAAAAACCTCCAAACCCCCAAAAACCCTTTTTAAAGGGGAAAAAGAAAAGGTAGGAAGACCAGCGGAGGAGGGGTCTCAGACTTGCAATAGATGTACACACAAAATCACAACAGAAACAGAACAACAGCAACATATGGTTTGGATCAGAGAAGACGTTAAGCAACTTCCAGGTGGCGCCAAGACAAGCGTATGACCTGGACTCCAAAACCTCCTATGTGTCATACCGTCTCCTGGATCACTATACTGTATATGACAGCTACACTATGTTTGTCTCGCCATCATCTGTCCTCAGTGTTGGTGGTGAGAGACATGCTGGTGTAAACTGCCAAATGCACCTTTCCCTCCTGCTTGTGCGAGACTGGCTGCTGAATTGATTCAAAGTACACTCCCCTCCAAAAGTATTGGAACAGTGAGGCCAATTCCTGTATTTTTGCTGTAGACTGAAAACATTTGGGTT
>NTHP01000161.1:141243-158531 GCA_003416845.1 Oplegnathus fasciatus
TGCTATCTTCTAAGTTGTGTATCAGATCCAGATGTAAATACCTGGAAATAAAAGCTGAAATATTGATCTCTTGTCTCATATTCATCTTTTGATGTCGAACCCAAATGTTTTTATGCTACAGCAAAAATAGAGGAATTGGCCTCACTGTTCCAATACTTTTGGAGGGGAGTGTATATCTATCATCAGGAAAATTAAGATAATTCGGTGCACATTTTACAAAAAAAGAATATTTACTCTTTGGGCTTAGGGACGATATAAAGTGACTCTGTTCTAAAAAGGCTAAAGTGTAAGTGAAGAGTCATGGGTGTCATAGTTTTTTCTGATTTCTCTTTCTTTGAGTCCAAAGTCACGAGAGTCTAAGTCATGTGACTCAAGTCCACAGGTCTGCAATCCAGTACTCATATGGAGAGTAAAATGTAATTAAATCCACATTTTGAATATGATATGAATGTTGAAGTGAGTCAAAGACGGGAATGATTCCAGGAAAATGTCATTTTATTCTACTAGCTCTTCTGATAGGACCTGATGACAGCACAAGCACTCTGTCCTCACTCTCCACACTCTCTTTGCTTCACTGATATATCTGTAATGGCTTTTGTTCTGTACTGTACATCAGTTCAGGCTGTATAGTTGCCACCAGCGGACACTGTCATGCGTTACAAAAGCTCCTGTCTCATTATCAATATGGATATCTTCACCAGAGGGCAGACGCTGCACTGAGATAACAAATAATTCATCTGTGCCGCACATGAAAAATAATTTCAGATGCAGCTGTGTGCACGACACCCTGCAAGTCCTGACAAATTACAGCACCGGCAGCTCAGTCAGTAAACGCATGCTATTTACAAGTAAACAAAAGAAAAGCTAGGGGTGAAAAATAGAGTGCTGAGAGGATTCACATTTCATCTGACTCGCAGCCAGGACACTCTGTCTGGGAGCGCTGAGGCTCAGTCGGGTAATCAACTCTGACTCCCATCCCTGCAAACACATAGGTGAGAAGTGAATTGTGTGTACACACAAAGAGACTCTTAATGATGAAGTATATGAAATCCATTATGGATGTTCTCGTTTCCTGCCTCCTGCCCCGGAGAAAGAGCCGTCATTGTGTTGTTTGCGCACAGGGACGAGTGTTCGGGTGGCTGGGCCGGGTGTGATTTTAATCAAGCGTATTTTTATCTGTGTGTTATTAATATGCATGGCAGAGGCAATCTGAGAATGGGAGGGAAGAAATGAGCTGGGAGAAAATGAATGAATCAAATTAGAGATGCCGGGGATGGGCTATGAGACCGTGATGCAATGGTGCATGATATGTGTGCAGGTAGAGTGCTTTTGTGGGTGTATGTGGGGGGGAAAAAAAGGCTGAAGGTGCATGCGTATTGGGTGCATGTGTGTGTGGTTGTGTATGCGCATTATGTGTATTATAGGTATGAAACTGATTTTTTTGAGAATATCCACAAATGTACATACAGTATACCATAATGTCACAGTGTCCTTCCGACAGGGGAACTAGCTGTCTGTGTGCATATACTCTACATGTATTTGTGTATATATAAGCTACTGTACAACAATGTCATGTTGCGCACAGACCAAAATATTCATGGTAAAATCCAGCGCTTTTGTTTGTTCAACATAGTTGATTTCTTTCACCTCTAAAAAGTCATACATCACTACTCCCCTCCTTATTTTGATTGCTTGTGTTATGTGGTGCATTAAAAATAGTTCAACATTTTGGGAAGTGTGTTTATTTGCTTTCTTACCAAGACTGAGATGAGAAGAACAATAAAAACCTCATGTCTCATGTCTCAAGTACAGAGCCGGAGTCAGGACTACCTTACCTTAGTGTGGGTTATGGGTTTTTTATTATGGGTTCACAAAGTTGAGAGCAAGGGGTTCCACTACTACAGGCCAGTGTTTTCCATGCAGGCTACAGCACATACTGCGAGTCCTTGTGGGTAAGAAAATGTTGTTGGGTGGCAAGATCTCAGCAGAGATGTGATTGGACTATCAGTAGCAGATCCAGGGTAAGTTTTCCTTCACATATTGTAGACATAGTAATGACTAATCGATCAAATCAATTCCATACCATTGTAGTATTATTTAAAAACAAGGTGGAAACCTAGTACATGGCTGGACCGTGTATGGTCAGTGTGCTACAGTGTGGCCAAATTGTTACAGGCATAGCCAGCGGTTGTGTCTATAATGTGAATTCCTGGATATTGAATGTTCATCTGCAATTTTCTGTAGTGGTCCCAGTAATATTTGTTCTTAGATACTGAGGTAGAATATCACATCACACGGTTAAGCTACATTTGAGAGAACAAAACTTTCCACTCATGTCATAAGATGTTTGATTTCTATTAACTCCCTGCTCTTCCATTTGTTTCTATCTGTGGGATGTCTGTCGTTTTTCTGACTCATTCTGTGTTGAGTGTTTTGTCAGAGTGGTTGTTATTTGGGGTGTTAAACTTTGGCTGTCCCTCACTGTCTGTGCATGGAGAGCTCATACTCTGCTCTGTGCTGGACCGTTACCGTCTGTAACCATCATCTCCGCTTCTCACAGCAGCAGGTTTTATCTTGTTTTCCAGTTTCATTCCTTCATGGTGAATATCAGATATTGTGCCGTCTCTGTGCGCAGATGATGTATTGTGATGCACTATTGCACTGTGAGGCATTTGTTTCATTCTGCCCTGTCTCTACACTATACAGAATGGATGGTTAAAGCATTTTCAGCTGCTTACATTATTTATTAAATCTATCACAGCTTTACATACATGGCATAATGAACACTTTAGCCAGCTACTCCTCATGAGCGTCTCACCCTAGAAAATGTCTGTGTGGAAACAAGCACCACATAACAATACTATTGTTTAGAGCTGCAATGATTAATCGATTAATCAATTAGTTTTCAACTATTAAATTAATCACCAACTATTTTGAGAATCGTTTTGAGTAATTTTTTAAGAAAAAGTGTCCAAATTCTCTGATTTCGGCTTCTCAAATGTGAATATTTTCTTGTTTCTTTGTCCTCTATGACAGTAAACTGAATATCTTTGGGTTGTGGACAAAACAAGACATTTGAGGATGTCACCTTGGGCTTTGGGAAACAGTGATCAACATTTTTCACAATTTTCTGACATTTTATGGACCAAACAACTAATCGATTAATCGAGAACATAATCGACAGATTAATCGATAATGAAAATAATCGTTAGTTGCAGCCCTACTATTGTTATAGCATTGACTGTGGACTGGTTATTGTTTCACGTGAACCCAGAAGGGACAGACCCAGAGGGGCACGGACCACATCAAGCTTTGCCCTTACCCCACTAGCGATAGCCTTAGAGGGCGAAGCCGGTACAGAATAGACCATCAGTTACATAAGTCTGGTTCTTTTAACTAGCTGAAGAAAAACTGGCTGGGAGCTGATTGTCCGGTCTCAGTTCAAGTTATGCACAACAAGGTGCGACTGAGGTGGGACCACGTAGTAAGTGGGCATAGACTAAAAGTCTTCAGTGTCGCATGATAGAGGGATAAACCCACTGGCGGTAGCTTTAGAGGGCTGCGCCTGTACTCATAGTGTTACGGTACGTAACTGACCACCTATTCATTTTGAAAGGGCAACGGCCAATGAAGAAACTCCAATACCCTCTGCGGTCCGGCCAAAAAAGAAGCTATGACATGTCAGAAATGTATAAATGTATCCCAAGCACTGTTACACACAGTGGTGAAAAAGGGCAAAAAGAGGATTTGATGAGAGAGTAGAGAGTATGGGGAGGATGTGTAGTCAAACTGAAAATTCAGAAAAAAAGGCAGTGGAAATAAGCAGAGAGCTGGTGCATAACACCTTTTTACATTTACACTGGCCCTTAAAAGCCTTCAACCTTTACATCACCTTCCTCTCTCCCCCATCCTTATCCGCCCACCAACCCGACCACGGACAATTTCTCTCGGCGAGGTTCGTCTCCTTTCTGCTTTGCTTGCCTGACATTACAACCCCCCCACCCCACCCTCGCTTCTCCCACTACACTATGTAATTATGATAATTGCTCATAGGGGTTTGAGGAAATTGAATTTCCCATTTCGCTCTGGTTCCTTTATCCCAGCAGCTTCTCTTTGTGCCTCCCCCCCATCGCCCCACAATTCTCTGCAGGCCTGGAGTCTGCTGCTTGGACATTTAATCAAATATATCCTTAATTTTTGCATGTGTGTCTTTGGACCTTTTCCTACAAAAATAGAATGTCTTTTAGCCAATTCCCCAATATTAACTGACTCCCCAATAGGATGTATAACATGTGAGAGAAGAAAATATTAACACGAGGAAAGAATAATGAAAATCCAAATGAATTTCAAATTAGAACTGAGATGTAAGAAGATATCCCAAAGTTTCTGAGCCCTCGATTCAAAATGGAAAAGATCTTAGTCGCATTTTAGTACAGCGGTGGATTTCCACCACTAATATACAATCTGAAAAGTCATCACACCATATCAGAACTAAAAAGCGAACACTAGACCCAGTATGGCACCATTCGGGAAAGGTGTCCCAGAGTCACACTTCAGCACAGAGCATTTGCCTAAGTACCTGCTCCCTAAAATAGTCGCCGTGACTGCTGTGGAGCTCTCAAGGCCGGGGGAGTTCAATTATTCAAAAAAGGTCTGACGAAAGCTTTGCCTGGCTGACAGGCTGCTGCAGCTGAATCAAACAGCTCTGCCATGCTGCCGTCAGCTGAAAAACCCTCCATCCCCAGAGTCAGCTTTTCAGGAATGAAGAGGGGGAAAAAGCACAGCTTAATTTTCCTGATTGCTTATTTCTCAATTAAGTTTGAATGGGTTCCTCCATTGTAAAACTGACCCGAGACAGACAGAGTTGGGGTCAAAATAATGGATAATAATGGATCAACCATTTAGACATCAAGTGTAGTTTTATAGCATAACTCAGGTTATTTGTGGTTATCATTTCAATTAGTTATAGTAATACTGTACTCACCGAAGTAATTGATGAGATTCGGCATAAGAAACGTGAGCAGTCAGACAATCGGATAGGTTGTAAACAAGCCGACAGTTTAGTCAGATTATCTAAACCCCTTTATTTCTTATTTCTTTATTTCTTTATTTATTTATGATGTCTGTAATAATCCCTCATTGCACAGAAAAACTGTGTAACTGCGTAAGTGCACAACTACGGCAAGTACAGTAGGTCCAAGGTGAACCCAGACGTTATGGAGACCAAAAGTGTTGATTATATGAAATAAATAAATAACACCAGGAATATACAGTATAATATGAATAAATACAGATAAATTATATAACTTTGAAATTTCAAATCTATAATATTTTTGAACTCAGTCAAGCTTCTTTTCAGATTTATTTAACTCCAGATTTCATTCCAAAATCTGAAGTCTGCTGTTATAACATTTTCCCTGAAGATTATTTTAATTCGTAATGCCACTTTTCATCACAAAGTCTTTGTCCGTCAATCAAAACAAACAGGACAGTGCCAGTGATGTGATTGGCTGTGTGCTCATTTAGACCAAAGCAACAGAAATTAAAATGATCTGACTGAAAAATGCTTCGTCACAATGACCGAGTAATGAAGTTTCAAAAATGTATTGCATTATTTTATCACCTTCACAGGCTTTCATTTATGCCATTCCCTCACTCATACAGATTAATGCTCTGTCGTCCACACAGTTCATTCAGTGGTTGACCTGATCAGGGATCAGATAATCACAGCAGCTCGGTGAACCTTGTGTGTGATCATATGTGTAGAAGTGGCTGGAGCCGTTCTTCTTGTTAACAAGACAGAGAACAAAGGTTGAGCAGTGTCATTTTAGTGTTACTTTAGCTGTCATTATCACAAGGACAGGGGAGAAAGACCATGGACGTATTAAGAAAATCAGACAGTGAGTGGACATTTGCTCACTGACATAGTTACACTATGGGAGGAGTAAAGATTACGTATGTGTCTTGGAGATTCAGATGCATTTACACCTTTTCAACACCTTTTTCTTGGATGCATTTACACTTAATTTTTTTGAGATCAGATAAGTAAAAATTGGGCCTAACTGCTCATATTTCTTGCCCCATGTGAGTTCTTTTTAGTGATGTTGACCTGTTCCCAGATCTCAGAAATTAAACTGGTTGTTATGTTATCCCTACCGGTAGGAATCATAACCTATGAAACTATGAATTAGGCGCTATATACAGATTCGGATCTCACAAGTATCACACTACCTTGATCTGTGAATAAACTAAGGTGAGCAAGAGTCTGCATTATTGAGCATCAGGGAGCTGTTACTGGACTGCAAAGTTACAAAGTAAAATCTTCCCTTTGTTCCCTGTTGATTTTCTCCCACCAGAGAAATCCTTCCGTGCTATGGGAGATATTTTACTAAAATAACTCAAAAGCTATCACGGAAGCCTCATTCGCCATGGCTTAGGGGATTTCCGACCCTACAACCCTCATTCTGGGTATAAATGGAGTTTTACTTTCCAGTGATGGTTTAAATGCTGTTCGGCAAGCTTCTCTGTCCTCACAAGAATACATTTCTGGAATAAACTATGAGTACCTAAAACATTTCCGGATTTTTTGAATGAAAATAGACAAATATAAAGATGATGAAAACCTGTATGATTCAAACTATGTAAACACCATGTTAATGTGGTCAGAAGTGAGGAAGCTTCCCATGATGGCAGCAGACTGACTCTGAAGGGCGAAAAAGCTAAATCACCTTAAGAAACCAACAGGAAGCAGTGTGTGTGGGCAATCAAAGTGTAATTGCATGGGTGGCATTAAATGAGCAGTCTTGCGTTTTCTGACACCCTATTGACTGCTGGAAGGCAACTCAGCTGGAACGTGTCGCGTGCATAATAAACCATGCCACACTGAGACCTGACTAATGCGCGGAAACAGAGAATACACCCTTTAACTCTTGTCCTAATGCTAAATGCCTTTCCACCTGACTTCTCGCTCTGGCTCTGCTGCCAGAGAGAGAAGAGGAACGCAGGGAGGATTGTTAAACATTTGCTACGTACTAATGTTTTTTTCATAAGGGAGGGAACACATTTTGCTCATTACTCCGCCGTACGTAGCTTGTAGCCCACTCTTGGAGCAAAACAGCCTGGGCAGCTACTTTCATGTAATCAACAACCCAGAGTCAAGAATGAGGCTGAGTTTGTCCCAGCTGGGGTTCCTCATTTATTAATTGGGCAACTGCAGGTCAAAAAAAGCCTTTCTTTTTGCTCTACAGTAGCTAATGGAATGATAAAATTGGTTAAAATCTAAATACTGAATAAAAATACTTCTTTTAAATCATCACAGATTTAACCCTCCCAAAAGCTATGCGTACCTGTACGTGTATAAGCAAGATACCCACTTTATTTGAGTTAAACAGATCAAATTGGGATCTCAAGTCACAATCATTTTTAGTACCATATTCCTTCTCTATGTTTCCACAAATTACGTTTACTTGCTGAGCCATGGTGGAGGGATGTAGGTTTGTTACCAGGACACAACAGGAAGGAAGATGCACTGGATTTGGAGTAATGTAAAGGCCATCCATATTGGCAGTTTCTTTTGAGGCGTTTTTGATGTGGGTCACTTGTCCGACTCACAGAACAAATATGAAGGCTTGTCTACACAGGAGGTGTTTCCGCCACATTTTTCAGTCATTTGTCTCTAACGCATGAAGAACCTTTTTATTTTAATCAATACAGCTGTTTACACAGGCTGCATAACAGCTTGCGTTTTACTCATGTTATAAAGTACATGTGTAGCCATGACCTGAAGTGTATTTTTACGTATTTGAGTCTATTTTCTTGTTTTTTACGCACGTAACTATAGTGATTGTGTATTGGGTTCCACCAAAACTCACGTGACCTGCACTGTAGGTCGTGCTTTTATGCTTCAAGTCTATTTTTCCCTCCTGCTGTGCTCAGTGAAGCGTGATCTCCATAGGCAGATGTTCAAAATACATGAATTTTCCCATGTCTATATTAACTTTATCTATAATGATTGGTGACGGCCCTCCATTCCATATAGAACTACAGTGGGCAAGGGAAATAAAATAGGACTTGGACTTGCTATGAGGGTATTGCTTTATTGCCAGTATGGAGACCCATACTTCCTGCCATGTACATATGGAAGTATTGTATTAAGATGGTCTTGACAAAAATTCGAACTTATCCTTTAATGCTTATTTTTTACAAAACCATGCTGGCATCACATGAAAAACAATGGATTACTATAAGAAATATTATTACAAAAGGTCATGGTAAAATAATATTTTAGTCTCAAAAACTCACTCATTTATCTTCCTGAAATAATATAAGGTTTCTAATATGAAGCTGCCACCCACTATAAGCACAGTTGCTGCCATCAGTCTAAAGCCTGCAGATGGTTCCTGCAGGTTATTCCTGCTGTATGACAGCATATTATCTCTCTATGACAGGCCATTACCTGCACAGAGGAGCTGGGTAATGAAATAAGCAGGAGGACAGAGAGAAGACAGTGTGCTATCAACAAATCAAACAGATGCTCTTAACACTGAGCCGCAGGCACGGAATCTAACACTGAGACTATGTATCAGGGTAGGCTGGGTCCACAGTACAGAGGGTTTTTACCCAAGTGTTGCATTCAGGGAAGCAATGGAGAGAAAAGCCAGCTAGTGTAAGCATGTGATTCTAATTAAAGCTCGATGTCTTAAGCCCGGACCAATGTGAAAAATGTACTTTGCTGCATTTTGATAGATTGGACGGACCTTTGTGTCATTTGTCTGTAACTTTAGCTAAGCATGACGGACTGAGCACCAGCCCAGACTGCAGTTTGTCCTCAGCTCATTTTTTTTGCTAAACCCTTTAGAGCTGAGGAGTTGAATTGATTCCTTGATAAGTAAAAGAGCAGAAAAAGTATTCTGCAACTATTGTGATAATAGATTAATTGTTTAAGTCATTTATCAAGCAAAACTGCAAAATATTCTCTGTTTTTAATGTTTTATATCATCTCATCGTCATCATCTCCTTCATCTTTAGGAAATTGTGATGGACATTTTTCGCTATTTTCTGAAACTTTATAAATCAAACAAAAAAAAATCAATCAATAGTGAAAACAGTTGTTAGTTGCAGCCCTAAAACCCTTATGTATTTACTGCTTTTCTCCAGTAGTTATATTGTCTCTCCTGATGAACCAGACGTCCGACAAGCATGTTTTCACTCATCAGGCTTTGTTCTTGCATGTCCAAACAACGAAAAGAAGAAAAGAAGAAAAGAAGAAAAGAAGAAAAGAAGAAAAGAAGAAAAGCTGCAGAGCTCAAATAAAGTGCATCAAACGCACTTAATGTAAGTGTGCCTTTGGTTTGTTATTTGCAGAAGAGATTTTAGATGTAAGCGGAGATTGCTTTGAAAAGTAGAAGAAAGAGCCTTCTCAAATCAACATGTTGTAATGAATTTTTGTCCCGCAAGGAGCCAATATAATGCTCAGGTAAAGGAGGCCACAACATTTTTGAATAGGTTCATCATCATCAGAGATCACCACATTAAAGCTTACCAGTCACTAAATCACTGAAGTTGAGTTCATATATAATGTACTGTATATGTATTACAATCAGATAAACTACAGTATATTCCTTCAGTTTTTAGAATATTATTCAGTGCAGAGTTATCAGCTAATTTATATAAAAATGTTTTGCATTCTGAACATTTTATTATTACAGAAAATTACCAGCAATTTCAGATTTGGGCCAGCTATCTTTGAATGGCAGTAATCAGCGCGAGCAATCAGCAATCAGAGAGGCATTCTTTCAGAGCGTGCATTTATGAGTGTGATAGGATTGTTTTGATGCTTCTGCCACTGCTATTGGCTCGTCTGTCTTCGATATCTGGACGTCTACAGCATGGTGTATTGGAGGACATCTGTGTGCCTTTAATATAAAGGACAACTGATTGTTAACAGTGACGTGAAAACAGACACTCATATACATACACGCGCTAACATAAACACACTCTCGGGCATAGACTTTAGTTACATGAAGGTATCAGTTTGCTACTGATACTGGCATATCATCTAGTCTGTTGTCCAACTCAGATTTGCAGACTACAGCTAGTCGATATGTTTTTATCAGTATTTATATATCAGAAGACTTTCAGTGTCTCATATTGCTCTAAATGCTACTTCACAGGGTTTTATATCCAGATAAGTGTAAGGATTTAAGGGCATGAAAAGTGTGAAACTGGAAAATACCAAAAATATTAAAATAAAAATCTATCATTTAATTAAATTCTAAAAACACTAGTATCGCTATCAACCTCCTACAATCTCACCCTAGTATAGACTCTCTCTCACACACACACACACACACAGAGAGACAGTGAACTACAATAGAGCAAACAAAATAATCTCACGCACACAATCCTGCTTATTAAATCTGTCCTGGCGAGAGGATCAGTAGAAAATTGGACAGCGATGGTGGTGAGATCAAAATTTGAAAGAACTGGCAACCCTGGTGCACCAAAACACCCCGAGCACCAGCACTGCCACGGCCGCCATCCATCTCTCTCATCTCTCTTTCTGTCAGTCAGTACTCCCGCTAACGCTTCGTCTGTTTTTTCTCTCACTCATTTTAGCCCTCACTCAGCTCCCACTCTCTCTGTGAACAGAATCCTTCAATACCAAGTAATCCTTCAATACAATAACCAATTTCTCTACTAGAACACATTGGTTTAACGACGGCCTCTCGGGTGAAACGAGTGGTTCTCCAAACGGGGTCTGGAACCTCCCCAGGGCTTTCTGTAAGGATCCCATCGACATGAAGAACCAGTGAATTGTAATGTTTGAATTCCTTTCAGATGATCCCATTTGGGAAATGCCTGACAATGACGTGTCCTGTGCAGCATAATGCTTAGAGTGTGGTACAAACACAGTCAGAAATGGAGGAAATAGACCCTTTGCGTTACATTACCTTTACCCTCATTGTGCTGATGCCGTGAAAAAAGGTGCTCAAACAGTACATGCCATCATATGCACAGCTCTTACCTCTATTATCTCCCAACATAACATCAAGAACTAAATCTGTGGGACAAAATCCTACACAGCAGGGTGTGCAGGGATGGCTCTGAGATTTATCAAGGCTGTTGGATGGTGGGGTCCAACACTTACGTCCAGGTGGAAAGTATCCAAGTACATTTAGTCAAGTACTGTAGTTGAGCACAATGTTCAGGTGCTTTTTAATTGATCTGACTGCCAGAGTTACATTTTACGTACAAAACGTGATCAGCAAATAAGATGATGCAATGCTGTGAGATTAAACAACCCAACAGTATGTAAAGCAGTTAAAATGACTGCTGTTGACATGTTAACGCATTCATTAATAATCATCTAGTGATATAATAATATGACTCTGAAAGGGGCCTCTCTGCATAATGAGTACTTCTGATACTTTAAAGCAAGCCTGTGTAACCTTTGCTGAAAGGCAGCTCATGTGGCCACAGGTGGCAATTATTAGACAATGATAGAGCAGCAAGTACGGAAGAGTCGTAAAGTCAGCGAACTGTCTCATTAATGTCAGTTCCACAATGATATCTAAAGTTTGCTAACATTAGCCACCATAAGCTACTGGTCATACCAGACCAAGTAGGCTGCAGCCGCAAAACTCTTAAGTGTATTAAATTGAGAAGGGGTGTGTTATTATGTATGAGTTTAACTTTTAATTTGTAAAATTATCTATTTCCTCTTTCAGAAGTTACATTGTGTTGCTTTAAGTAACCTTTGCTGACAATACTTGTTATTTTATGATTTACAAATACATTTTTAAACGCAGGACTTTTATGTGTAGTTGAGTATTTGTATCTTGTACTATTACTAAAACTTTTAAGTTAAGGTTCTGAGTCCTTCCTCCACCGGTGTTGATGTTTTTAAAGGGTATTCAGATGAAGGCAGCCTGTAGAGATTCTTGGCCTTTCAGCTTTGCAACAAACCCCATGTGTAGGCCTGTTTCCACCTCTGTTTTCCAAACTAAAACACCTGAATTTATATATTTTAGCTGTCAAAAGTTTAAGAATCACTGTAAGGTATGACATTATTCACCTAAAGTTGAATCCAGGCCAGTTCCACCCATGGTGCTCTGGGTCAGCTGCGAAGTGAGGAGAGCTGAGCAGGATGCAGATGGACCGTAATAACACAGGGAACATATTAAATGTAGGGTTACCTCTTCAAACAGCTCCAGGCTGTACGTGTTGTCGTCATCCGCGAAGAAAACCACCCCGGCGTCCCGCCTGCTCCGGTGCTGCCGGAGCCACGCGAGAGCCACATTCCTCTGTTCGGTGGCGCGTGGCATCCCGGCGCGCTTGAACCTGCGGGGAGTGAAAACATGCAGGTGCGTGTACGGCACACCGCACCGGGCCAGGAAGCGCGCCACCAGCTCCGTGCGCACTGTCGAGTCTTCCACTACGATCCAGTGGAACCGGGGCACCTGGCGGAAGGCGTGGGCCAGACGGGTCAGCTCCGCTTTCTGCACCGGACGGGTGTAAGTCGGAGTGATGGCGTAGATAACCGGCAGGGCGGTCTGGTTCTGAGTGCCACCTGCCCCCGGTGCGCCGGTCCGGGCCGCCCGCTGCGCCCTGCCGTTCCGACCGGCTGCTGGAGCCCGGATCGCCCTTTTACTGTCGATATCGATCATAATGATGACAATAAGGACCCAGGGCAGCAGGATGAAGAAGCGGCTGAAAAACACTGATTTCATGGCTGAAGTTACCGTGCACCCTCTCTTCCACTCACTCCATCACAAACAGAGAGGCAGCGACCGACCGACCGCAACTCCAAGAACCGCTTCCTTTAAACCCTCTGATATTATTCTTCACAACCAAACAACAAAACTGACATCTCTAGTCCATTTCAAACTATGTAAAGCACAAAACCTTCCGCTGCGTTCCCCCGTCCCGGCGGGACCGTTTCCCCGGAGTCCCCCTCCTCCTCCTCCTCCCTCTCTTCTCTCGGATGGGACTTGAGTGTTTCTTCGTCGTCCTGCCCTCCTCCAGCTCACTCTCTCACAAGCACCGTTAAATTCCCATGTTCTGCCGTCCTTCAGTGCGCGTTTCCAGGGGAGAAAAACAAGCCGGAGCGGTCCTCCCTGCAGCGGGCTTTGATAACCCACCGATGTGCGCCGCCGAGGAGCATCACTTGGCGAGGACGGAGCGCTGCTCGGAGTCTGAAGATAATAAGGCAGGAGGGGAGGAGCAGGTGCAGAGCAGAGTAGGGGAGACGGGATAGAGGAGAGAACCTGGGGAGAGAGAGCGCGCGCCAGAGGAGGGAGAGAGAGAGAGAGAGAGAGAGAGAGAGAGGAGGGGAAACGGGAGAAAGGCCTTGTTATGTTGTGCGCATCAGTGTCCGCTGAGAATAAACCCAGCTGATAGAGAGGCATAGAGACACACACAGAGAGAGAGAGAGCAGCCTGTGTTGCTGTAGCTCATGCTGTGTCTGTCAAGAATACATTATTAAATAAAAAAAATAGGGGGACTTGATATGAGGACTAGGGGGACATGGATACCTCAGGGGTCCTTGAGAGAGTTCCAGGGGTCCCTATAGGCCACAAATAACAGAAGAAAAAAAGTCATTTCAGAAATAGATCTATGGCAAACATCATCCTCATGCAGATTATTCCAAACTCAAGACAAAAACTCAAAACAAACATCTTGTTTAAATGTTTGGATGAAATGATAAGAAACAGGTCACAGGTGTGGCCTCATGAGGCCCACAGGTCACAGTGTCAGAAAGGTTTATTTTTTTTAAGAATTTTAGGATTTTCATAGTTGAAAGTTGATTACATTTTATGACATGCAGCATAGGCCCGGAGCAGTATTGGATCAGGGTTTTGTGGGTAATGTATCCTGTAGCCCAGTGCTCTCATAACTGAAATATATATTGAGCTGAAACAATTAATCTTTACTCTGATTAGTTGATTGACATAAAATTAATCAAATTTCCATATTTTGATTAACCATGATCTTTTAAGGAAAGTCATTTTTTAAAAGAGAAAAAACAAAGAAATTGCAGCCTCTCTATTGCGAATATTTTCTGTTCACTCTCATACGACAGTAAACTCAATGTCTCTGGGTTCTGAGGTGTTGTTGTTTATAAAACGAGCACTGAAGTCTTGACCTCAGGCTCCAAGAACTTGTGATGGGCATTTTTCACTATTTTCTGCCATTTTATAAACCAAATAAGCCTGAATGTGATTTGTTTAATCAAAGAAGATGATAATACAGGTTCTCCCTTCCTTTGTGTCATTATCACCCTATATGACTGAACAAGGTCATGTCTACCAACGGCTGACTTCTCAGATAGGGTGCATCTGAACAGAATCGGATCAAGCGGGGGGTCAGTGGTCTATTGCCGATCCATTTAGGGGTCCTTGAAACGGATAAGTGCGGGAGCTCCTGGTTTACTGGTGTTCTCCACTTCAGCCGAGAAGCTAATCATTGGTGGTTAATTATGCACACAACACGGATCAAGAGATCTGTCGGGAGAAGAGAAATCACTGAGCCACGTTAATAGAGTTGGTTCACACCAAACTAATTGCAGGCAAACAAGCTCATAATTTCACAGGATGAAAGCACCTTTGATTGTTTAGATTAGGTAGCGGCCTGGGAAGGCTGATGTTGAGGGAGTAGAGACTGGCGGTAGTTTTTATCACCATACTTGGCACTTTGAGACTCACTGGCATTGTCCTCAAACAAAAGGACTCTTGGAGGCTTAATAAATCCCATGCTGATGATTTGGGCAGAAACCAGGTGATGGGCTCATCCAGTGATGAATCACTTTTAAGACACTGATGTGACGATAGCAAATGGTTTATTGCGATATTAAATTGTCATGCTTTATCAGCCTTGATTGCATGTTCTTCCATCTGTTCACACACAATGAGCAATTTGGAAATTAAGATGACTCATCGAGCAAAATGCAATTTTAGATGAGATCATTTAGATTAGAGTTGCTTCAGATATTATTAGCAGCTAACACAGAGGAGGAGAAGCATTTTTACTTCATGCAGGACCTTGAAAACAAGATCTAAAGGGGCTGTTCAAAGTGTGGATGTAATTCTTGCATTATACTATACTGGCTAATCAAGAGCTTTGAAACCCAGTTTGTACTTGTTTTATTTCAAGTTTGCCTGGGTGAAGCGTTGAGAGTGAGAAGATCAAATCCTGCCATTTTATGCCGTGGTACAATAAAGATCATCCTGACTGCTCCTTTAAATCCTGTTGTCACATCCTATCAGTTCAATGTCAAGTCATGACTCCTTTCCTGATGCATCAGTCTTTGTAAAATCTTCTCCCATCTCCTCCTTCTGTCACGCTGTCACACCTTTCAATCACTTGTCAAACTGCCTTGTCAGTCACCTGCCTCCACATTATAAATGCTGTTTTATTCATAGGGAGAGTGTGTGCCTGTGTGCAAGTGAGAGACAACTGAGAGGACAGTTGGGCCAGAAATAGACACATTTAACTGTACATAATTGTAACTTTCTTACACACAACCAATCCTGCTGCAGATGTGCTGCGCTGCAATGTAAAGCATCGGCCACTGAGCAGCAGCTTTCAAGCAAATTGCCTCAGCATGTTGTCAATTCTCACAGCTAAGGAGTGCTTTTCTAAATTAAATGATAATTTACAATAACAAAAGCTTTGTCAGTTGATAAATGCAGATTTTTCAGAGGCAGAACTGCTCCGGAGACAGAATTAAACCTCAATTAGCAGAAAATACTTAAAATTAGAGATGAAAAAAAAAAGATCCCAGTGAAAAGCAAAGGATGAAAGAGCTGATACAATGAAGACACACTCTCTTGCTACTAACTCAAACAATGAAGTGTAGTCAAACTTCTTTCAGCTAGCAGTTTGCAAATATTTGCCTCTGACTTGTGCTCTAAAAAGGCTCTGGAGGTTTATCAGCCAGTGTTTTTTTTTCTATTTCTGACTCCAGAGCAGCTCTGAGAAATGTTTGTACAACTAAAACTCCAATCTGCTCAGCATTACCTGAGCGCTTTGTCAAAGTGTGATAGAAGTTGGTGCAGGTAAAAAAAAAACAGTTCACTTCCAGGTAAAGGAATCAAAGGAATAGCCTACGTCAGTCCTGGTCCAGCTCTCTGCATTAAAAGCATCACCAGTAAACAAGCTGGTCCCAGTGAAGTCAACTTGGATGATGTGTTTTCCAGCAACGTAGGGCTGGATTTGGAGACGCTGTTGATTTAACCCCGAAGGCTTGGCTATTACGTGACATCATGTCAAATGTCAGGAGTCTGTGTGATTGAGGGCAGCCAGGGCCGTGCTACGTGGTGACACACGATGACGTGGATGACTGAGGTCTCGCCTGCTAGTGGCGGAATGCTGCTAGAGGACAGACAGACGACCAGTAGAGCTACTGTAGGTCTACAGAGGAGGAGGCGCACCACCATCAGGCTCAGACCAGCAGAGACACACTGTGGGACTGTGCAGCCACACAATTCTCTACCTCTCACATTTGTCATCATATTTGTTGTACAATTGGTCAATACCACATTTTCTTTGGGAAACCATGAGCATGAACTAACTTTTATACAGCTGAGCTATGAGTCATAATATATATTTATATTTATATGACTATACTATGAGTACATAAGTATGCACAAAAAGACTTGTCATTGAAACAACGATGTTATGTATTGTTGGAAGTTACATTTTTACCCTTATTTTCAATGGATGGTCTTCAGAGTTTAAGCTAATCTGTGCAATTGTTACATAAATCGAGATAAGTGTGTGGTGATCTTTTTTCTTTTTTTTAAATTTTTTTGTGGTATGAAATTTTAGCTTTTGGTATAAAAATGGTAGATGTACATATTCACAGCACAGGACCAATACAATTTAATACTGTAGGCAGGATGACACACTGGAGCATAAAGACAAAGAGATGGAGAGAGAATGTGTCATTGCCAAGCGCTGGGATGGGGAAAAAAAAAAAAACGATGACAGAGAAGAGGAGATGTGTGTTCACATGTGTATGTATGTGCCTGTGTGTGTGTGCATGCATGCCATGAAGGAGGCAGAGCTATTGTATAACCCTGAGGGTACCTCGCTGCCATTCCTTCAAAATACTGCTAAGATAGATGATGGAAGATGGGAAGTATAAAGGAGCAAGTGAATGCATCGCCTGTAGGGAAAATGAAAGAAAAAAGCAAAGAATGAATGAATGAGAGAGAAAAGAGAAAGCGAGAGAAAGAACAAATGAATGAAAAAAGAAAAGACCAGAAAGAATGGGGGGGGGGGGG
>NTHP01000161.1:164283-175905 GCA_003416845.1 Oplegnathus fasciatus
CCTCACATTCCATCTCATTCCCTCTCTTTTCATTTGGTATTTATCTCTCTCTCTCTCTCTCTCTGTCTCTCTCTCTCTCTCTCTCTCTTTCTGAGAGCGCTGAAGCAATCTAAGCTGATTTGCTTGAGAAAAAAAGTGCAGTTTGAGGAGACAGTACAGTGCAGACGTTACACACACACACACACACACACACACACAGCAGTCAGTTAAGGCCCATCCTAAATGATTGATTTGGGTGACTGACAGTGACAGAATATCTATCAGGAGTATCTATTAGGAGCCTTTTAAAGTGTACATATCTAAGTCCTGCACATGCATATGAAGGCAGCAAAATCTCATCTTCCTCGATTTGTTTCTCACACACACCACGCAGCTATACACTCCATACTTTTCCCTGTGACTACATTCTCAGCTGGCTCACCGCCTGGCTTTTTCTTTGTGTACAACACAAGGCTGGACTCGGAAACAAATGCTCTACCTCGTGCTGTCTATGCAATGACATTGATGGCTGTAGCTCTGCCAGTGTGTTGTCAAGCTAGGACAGGAAAGTCTCTCGAGCGTGCCCAGCAACCAAACTGCTGTTTGACTAACCTTGATTACTGGCAATATCTGGCCCCATTACCATAACAGAGGAGACCCTCCCTTTAGAAACAAAGCATCAATGTAAACTCTGTGCACTGTGCGTGCATGCGATGTTAACTACATGTTGGGGTTTGGCTTCCGACAAAAAGCCTCATATTTTGCCAGTGTGGTGGCGATATCTCTCCACAAATTCAAAATCATTTGGCTTTCCCTGTGGTCTCTCACGGAAGGGTCGTAGAGGTCGTAGAGGTGTATGTAGAGGCGTACCTGCTCGGCCAGTTTACTTTTGAAGGCGTCCATGTTGAAATGAAAGCTGAGCTTGCGTCGCCTAGTTACAAAAATTCAGAGGTGCACAACCAAAAGGACCTAAGATACCTGATGATGTCATTTTTGGAGCGCGCACCCTCGTGCCAGGGACACTGCGTCAAGCATAAGCCTTGCTTTATTATTTTGCAAGTCAGAAGTAAGTCTCAAGTCTTGGCTATGAAGTCTTGAGTCTAGAACAGTAAGTTCCAAGTCAAGTCCAAAAACTGTTTGTTTCAAGTGCTAAACAAGTCATTCCATGCCTTTCACCAAAACTTGTAGTTTTAAAAATTTGTAGTTATTACTTTCACAACCCGAGTCATTGGTGTTGAGTCAAGTTCCAAGTCTTCTGAGTCTTTTGATTTTGTCGAGTCAAGTCATCCAATTCTTCTTCCGACCGTGACTCAAATCCGAGTGCACACCTCTGATTTTTGGTGCCATAAATTGAAAAATTACTGAAGAAAGAAGAGAAAGTCTGTTTGGAGCAAAAGTGGCACAAGTAAAGTGGAAACCAGCATGGGCGCCCCTGTATCTCCTTAATGAAACAATGATCTGGAAATGATTCTGGAAGCAAAATTACCTGTTGAGATCCTATTGTTGAAATAATATGTATATGAGTGAAAAAAGCTGGGATTTCTTCAGAGCATGCATCTTTCAGATTTGAGTGCTTCTGCATTTGAAGACATTTATGGGCTTAGTGCGGGCCTCACGCCAAGCCACGCGCCATCTCCTCTGCAGCTGATGCATATTGTCAGCAACAAATGTGTTCACACTCGCACTCTGGTTCTTGTGGGGTTTCCACCTTTGGTCTTGTAGTGAGTGCTGTGGACAAATCTACAGCGAGCTCGAGGGAAGACTGCTATTGAAGTAGATGAGAGTAGGAAAAGCTACATGTGATGCCTCTTGAATGGATTCAGTGTTCTCCAGGTACTAATTTATAATTGCACCTTCATCCCACTACCCTTTGTCTTCCCCTGCCCTAGTCCTCTTGTCCCCTGTTTGGTTCAGTGCCTCTGAACGAGTCTGTGCACACCACTGTGTCTTACACTGGAGTGTAATATATCACCTTACAGCTGTCTATATGTTTCATTGTGCTGTCACTGTCTACCACTGCACTGAGAGCTTGGAATAATTCATCTTCACACCGTCGCCTGCCATTCTGTCTGAGTATAGAACTTCCCTCTGTCTGCTCAGGGAGTCCAGCTAATCAATTCAGTATTCTAATTCAAATATTAAACTAGAGGGCTTTTGCTTTTTTGTTTGAAAAAAAAAATAAAAATAATGGTGCAGGCACCAAGCTGGGTATCTTCTATTTCAACTGCATGCTATGAGGTGATTGGCATGGGTTCCATCACCCCACAACTTATTAAGCACAGCTGATCCTTTCCCTGATATATAAAGGATATAAGTTTGTTATTCTTAAACTGGCACCCTTAGTCTTTTTATTTGTGGTCATATGTGAAGAAAACTAACTTTTCTAGCATGCCAAACGTGTACTCTGCATTTGACGGTATTTAAAATTTAAATTGATCAATTAATTGGTTGATGTATTGATGTAGTGTTCATTTTAGGCAGGTGGCTGGTGTTCATTTGCCACCAGTTCATTTTCTAGCCATTTTGGATGAATGATTTATCATGGCCAACATTCATGCCTATAGCCTTCGCATCTGTAAACAGGTCAGTGTAGACCGCAGCCTCATCTGTTACACTGACACTTAGTCGTTAGCCATGAGCCAGACTGTCGGGCCTGGGAGATTAGCTGCTAGTGCACTGCTACTTAAAAGCTGCAGTGGAATAGAAAATGGAGGCAAAATTCGACAAAATGTGTTTGGGTGCAACATCAAACAGTTAGAAGTGAATTGGGAGTGTTGTTTGGCGCGTGTTTGACAGATTTTTTAAGCGTTATTTATTGGAAGGAAGTTCACCAAACACAGTTTTTCAGCAGTGCTTTGCTTCACACACACACAGTTGACTTGAGATCAGTCAGAGGTCCTAATTACCGAAGTGGGAGAGATAATATTTTTTTCATGAGCTGTAATCTGTGCTGATTGCTGATTGATAATCCCAAATGATTTGCCGTAGCGCTCTCAGATTGTGACACTCATTTATGATGATTTCTGCGTGATGATAATGGTCCAGGTGTCGTTTAGGCTCTAGGCAAAGACTCTGCTTTCTTCTCCCTCCTTATAGTCCCAAAGCCAAGAATCATGTAGTTGTCAGCATTAGATAGGTACAAGTTGAACCTATTCAAAAGTACAGTATGATCTGGACTATGAAAATGGATTTGTACATTAAGAGCAACTCTTACTCATTTAACTTATTTAATGTCTATTTTGAGATGCTGTCATTTAATACTCCATACCAACACACATACAAACAAAACAAAACCATATTAGAAGTTATTAGTGGATGTAGTTTACTCAGTTGCCATGGAGATGGATCTGTCCTGATGCTGAAACCTGCACTGATTGGCAGCTGTAAACACAACTTTGACATATTATCATCATACTAAGTTGATATGGTGAATTTGTTAGCAAACATTTGCCTATTTCTGCATCCAGCAGTTACGGAGCAACATTAGCATTTATTTGGAGTTGTGTTTCTGACCACCTGGTGAACGTCAGTCCAATATTCACTCTCCTGTTCGCTCTGTTTGGGTCTCCACCAACTCCTGACTTTTTAGCTGCTAAATGCTCCACTATGTTCACCAGCAAGTCGCTAACTGTGTCTGTCTGCTGTTTGGTGCTGAGCCGGCTGCTGCTGCTGGAAACGAGATTGATTAGAGAAGTGAGAACTGAACTAAACAGTAAAGTTGTGGGCCGTAAAACCAAAACAATGAGCTGAAAGATACTAAAACGCTCAGCAGAGCTGAGGGGAACTGCAGAGTGGGGTGATATCTGTAGGCTCCAGGGCTTGACATTAGCACCCACCCACCCGCCAAATGTGGGTAGAATTCGGCAGTGGTGGGTAACACAGTCACTCTTACTAGCCACTTTGGCGGGTGGCATACACGCACATACAATCATATGTGTAGTGCTGCCGGAGCGCACCTGAACCTGCACCCGCCACTTCCAATAATCCAATCCAATCATCACTAAAGCGTATGTTTGTTGTTCAAGAGAGCCAATAAAAACAAACAGAATGGTCAAAGTTGTCTATTGACATTTAAGATGTATTGATTGATTCACAACGTCAACTCATGTATTGAGTAACATGCAAGAAAACATTCCACCTTAAAAGTTTCTAGTAGCTGCCGGTGTAGCCTTTGAGTGGCACATTGAATTCAATAATTTTTTCTCCAGTCTATAACTAGCTAACGTTAACTAGTGTGATCAGTTATACTTGACTGATGTATGTAAACTTGCCACCGTAGGAAACCTTCGAAACGAGCCACAACGTTATGTAACCAGCGCGCATCATAGGTGCATTCCGGTACTTAAACAAACAGAACTACACCTCTACAGAAAGTGTAAAGTAAAATTGTGTTTTTAGGACTTTTATGAATTTGAACTGGTAAGACAAAATGAAATTGTTCTCTACTGCTGCGGATTTCTTCTACTTTGTATAGAACAAAGTAGAACATCTAAATATTTAAATAGACTCTCTTGCTTCAGTTTAGTTTTTGTTTTTTCAGTTAATCTTCCACAGCCCTGCACCACTTTTACTATATACACTAAGAAGCTACTCTTTTTATGTCTTTGTCTTAATCATTTGCATGTTTTCATACAAAAGGAGCTTCACACACAACCTGTTCAGAGCTGAATATTTGATGACTGTAGTGTTATACATTTTATGTAGGCCTAGTCTTGATTTGGGTGTTTACAGTGGACATTTACATTTAAAAGGGTTGTAAATCTAGTTCTTCAAGTAAATTGTAGCACACCATAATCAACTTTAATCAAATNNTTCGGAAAACCACTAGCCACGGTGGCTGGTGAGCAAAAAAGTTAATGTCAAGCCCTGGTAGGCGCATACCTACCAACAAACCCTTTCACATTTCACGTGTTCATATAAAAATATTTATTAGAGCAGCTTTAACTTTTAAGCTAACAAATCCTAAAAGTGCTATGGAAATCATAACAGCTACTCAGGTCGTATGTCAACGGATCCATCTCCATGACAGCTGAGCATACTCCATCCACTAGACCCACTGGACCTTGGGTTGGGATTTTTTTGTCAAACTTATTTATAATGGACTTTAAATCCTAAATTGGGCTCTCAGTTTATTTAATTTATTCCCTTAAATTAAGATTTTTAAATGATCACCTTCAGTCTATTTGTCCTTGTCCCTTGTCCGAATGTAGACAATCGCTGCCTATTCACAGTATCTGACACGCTGGCTGACCTGTGGCCACGCTTACATCATGTGTAAAAGGCCTTACATGTGGACATCATGAGGTTTGCTCTAAGAGGGTCCAACACATATATTACAGAAGCCATTTTTCAAGGTACATAACCTTGAGTGTGTTTGGCTTGTGAATGAGTGGGCGGAGGGAGAAGGCAACTAGCTGGGCAGCAGAAGAGCTGCTGTCCACCCTAAGTGGGAGGTTGATTTATTTGAAACAGTATGCACAACTGCAGACTGTGGAGAGTCTGGAGAATGATTTGTTCGGAGTGTGTAGATTGATTTTTTTTCACCCAGCACTAATATGGTCTTATGGGCCCCTGTGTAGGGTCTGGTAGGCCGTTTGTGGTGAAACATTAGTATACACATTATTTCATATTTTTACAGTTTAAAAAATTAAAAATTAAAAAAAGAAAAAGTTGGTTTGGATGATGTCGCTTCTTTAAATTGCCAGCTTTCTACATGGAGGTTGATGTTACAGCCACTGTATCACTTCCCTAACCTCCCTCCATACATAACAGCAGCCCTGTCAGGGGATGTCACTGGAGTCCCCTGTGCTAGTGAGGAGAGGGGGAGGTCTGGTCTCTGGGTGAATCCCCAGGATTAGAGCCACAGGTTTTATTTCTGCCAGCAAGACAAACAGCAGCACTGCAGCGCCCATTGAACCAAGTCAAAAGGGCACTCCTGAATTGAGTGAGCAATTGAATTCCAGTGATAGGCTGGGACTAAAGGAGTAAGACTGTGACGTCACTGCCATGATAATGTTGTGCCATCTTTCATTTTGAGCCTCTTGAGAACATCTAATAACATATTGAAATAAGTAAATTGTCACAGGAACAGTGAGTTACATGATGTACTGACCCTTACTTTACCATTCAGTTACTCAAGCACAGTATCCACCCTGCTCTTCTTCTGTTTATTCCATAGCAACTACAATCATTTAATGGATTACTTCCTAAACATCAGGTTTTTGTTTCCCTAGAAAAGTGTTTAATCTCTAAACATTTATGACTTTCTTTCAACATTTTTAATTAGCTGAGAATGTGGGTTAGATTTTCACATCACTAGTGGACCAAACTTATGTTTGATTTGCAGCTTTTAGAGGAAACAGTATTCAGTTATACTTCAAATCCCTCTAATGGGATTTATTCATGATTAATGCTCAATTTTAATATTAATAGAGTGTGCTATGGACCAAATTCTGCAGATTATAGTGATGCAGTGCTTTGTAGGTTCACTATGAAGACAAATAGGCTACAGTATATTGAAATATGGAGACAATGGACAAAATGTAACCGAGGAGTGCAATTGCTGTTCCTAAACTGGATTTTGTACTATGTATCTCTGTTCTGTATCTGTATCTGTCTGTTTTAATGTGCTCTTTTTGTCCCTTGTCTGCTGTGGTGCTATCTTGTCCAGGTCTCCCTCGAAAATTTCACACAACTCAATCTTCTATGAACACTGTAGCAATGGTTTGAGTTTGAGAACTAGTGATTTCCCCCTTTTCTCGTACACACATACATCGGCTGAATACAGGCCATGAGCAGTTACAGCCTCCATGGCAAATCAAAGAAAAGAGCAGCACTTAACAGAAATTCCACCAACAGAAAATCAAAGGTTACAGATGTCACATTGCCAGACAGGACACACCGGTTGATTGGCAGGTGATCTCTTAGAGTCTCTGTGACGAAAAAAACACCCTGGCAATGAGGTCATGACACCAAAGAGAGGACCAGAAAAAAAAAGAAAATCACCTCACAGATAACCACTTTAAGAGTGTGAACTGTGTCTGGCTCTGTTTCTCATTTAATTTAGATGTACTTTAACTTGACAGTGCAGAAAAGTGTCTTCCCTTAAATCTGCTCCCCACGTTGCCATCTTTTTGCTCCATCACTCCATTCTGCCATCGGAAAGAGTCAGCTGCACACACAGACACACTTACACAGACACCCACACACTCACAGAGGTACTGTATGGTCATTATGGTTGATGGTTGGTTTCTCAGCGTCGGCTCAGGTAGCTAACATGCTGTTAATGGCAGCGACACACCCAAGTTAATCCTTGGAGAGACATAACAGCTTTTAATACACGCACATGCACACACACACACACACACACACACATATACCCAAACTGCTCAGTTGGCAGGGAATACTGAGCTGCCCATTTCACCTAGAGGCCTTTTCTCAGCTGGATGCATGCTGTGTCTGTGCTGGAAGCACACTAGTACTTTAGCACTAGTCCCATGTGTGTATACATGTGTGTATGTGGATGAGTGTGTCTATACATTATCAGCCTCCTCCACTTCCCCTCCTCCTCTTGTGGTTATCTGCCCATAGGCACAAATACCTACATACACCTACCTACCAACATGAACACACAGACACACACACACACACACTCACACGCTGACTGGGGAGGGGCTGGAGATGAGACAGCCTGACAGCATTATGTTGAAAACACTGCTCCCTGGTGGTAAATATACAGTATGTACAGCAGATAAGAGAAAGAGGAACCAAGCGCTCTCAGAGGCTGCAGCAAATTTAGCTGTCTGTACCCATCACAAAGTTTTGATTTGTATGCTTTCGACTGATCTCTTATAAAACCCTCCATGGACGCTGCAGATCGGTGCAAATACACCCCTCTCAATGTCCCACCAGTATGAAATTGTACAGTCTCTTCTCTCTCTGTCAGATAGATTTACAGATGCACAGGCAACTGTTTCTCAGCACAATCATTGTTATCAATACCTGAATGTGAATATCATTTGAAATGCCCAAAGACCACATGTGCCTTTATGAGAATTTATCAAATGTGGCCTGGTGTTTGTTGAGCGCTTAGGGGCAGAATCCCCCAACAACCTGAGCATCACATTTGACATTTTATAAATCTAGAAAGTTCATACGGCAAATGTGTTCGCAGCTGTTGCCTGTTTACACATCCAGCAGACACATAGCAACATTAGCATTTATTTGGACTTTGTTTCTGGCCATCTGGTGAATGTTAAGTCCAATATTGATTCTCCTCTTTGCTCTACTTTGAGAAAAATATTTGGGTCTTCAGCTTCCAGATGCTCCACCAGCAAGTCGCTAACTCTGGACTGCAGAGTGATCATTTTCTGTGGGTTTGTCACTACGAGCAAGCTCATGCTCAAGTTCAACTTCAAGTTTAGTTTATTTGTCACATATATTCATACAGGGTATCATTATAGTGAAATGTATGTCTATTAGCTCCTTCAATTGTGCGGTAATAAGTGTAGAATAGAATAAGAATAAAGTATAAAATAAGTAATAGATAATAATGTGAACTATAGTCGTAGTAACTTTCAATAAAAATAGTAGTCTTAGGGCAACCCCTTTCACAGTGCGCATGGTACTTTGAGCTATTGTTCTCAAAAATCTTGATTAGTGCAGCTTCAATTAACATCTATGAGATGTAAATGTGGCAAAGATTTAGCTAAAATGCTCATTTTTATCTGCAGTCTCTGAGCAGGTGGATGTTAAGGATTAAAAGAAGCAAATAAGCAGATAAACAACATCAAATCAAAAGCTGTTAATGGAAAAAGACATAAAAGTGCAAAGTAAAGTCATGACTATATGACAGATTGGACTAAACATAAAAAAGGACCACAAAAGTACACTATTAATCTCTACTTTACCATTTATTAGCTTGTCTCCTTCAGGTAAATAAGCAGAATTACATACTTGTTCATGATGTACTGTATGTGTGTAATACAGCACGTATCGACACACAACACTGATAAATACATCCTCTTATTGTACTTCCTTTGAATACAATAGTACTAAAGTTTATTCCTCATTTCGTCTTGCCCTCATTTATGTCACTGGTGTATTCCACTGAGTGCATGTTATTTCCTAAACGAGTCTACACTCAAATGGAGGCAAAGTTGACCACTGTGCTAAATATTTAAAACATGTTAACAAGTTAGCATTTTGCAGATAGATGTGTTGCATTAATGTGGAGCTGAAACAATTAGAAGAGGTGAAAAGTTCAGCAACACGCGTAGTGCATAGAACAACTTTATTGTCAGACCGACGCGTTTCGGCTTGTGGCCTTCATCAGGGTTGTCATAAAAACACATTACAATGAACTTAAAAAGGGTAGGTAGGGTAGAAAATAAGTTATAAAAAGGTGAAAAAAAGATAACCAAGACTTTTATAAAGTACAATATATAGAAAGAGTATGAAGAGTAATGAGATCCATCATTCCGGCTCAGGGAATTCGGGAACTGTGACTAAAAAAATTGGGATTTTACTACTTACTGACATTTTATAGGCCAAACAATCAAGAGATTGATTGAGAAAGTAATCAGCAACCAAACCAATAATCATTAGTTGCAGCCCCCCTACGTAAACGCTTGGTTTTTACACTGTGTGCCAGTGTAGGTGTTGTATACACCTATCACTATACAGCACAAGGGTCATTATTTCCCACTATACAGGCTCTGGTATAGTGTTTCCAGAACACATTAGAGGAAACCAGCTGGGCTGAAAGCAATAAAATGCTTACTGGCCGAAAACTCCTCTGTGGTTGACACAATATAGGAGCAATAAAGGAATAAGAGTGTGTTGAAGAAATGCAGCAGTGAAGTCTCTCCATTGATTTTGTGGTGTGGCACATGGCTCATATTTAGATGAAATGCTGAAATCCTCACAGGCTGTTCCTGAACCTTTCCGATTAGGTAAAGACCACCTTTTAAAGTTGGCTTGTGTTCACCTCTACTAAAAGTTACAAGGGCCAAATGTTTTCACCCCTGACTGTTTATTACTGTCTATTACTGTACTGTACTAAACAGCTTTTCTCAACACATTTTAAAACTTCACTTCTCCTGATTTGATTATAGTAGTCATCTGATCCTGGGATTTCCAACATTAACTATATCTCATTTATGGTTGTAAGAATTCTGCTGTTGTCGTGTGGTGGTTGGGAAGTTCCAACATATATTGTACAGGCTCCAACTTGGCTGAAAACATTGCACTCACTTCCATTTTTATAGACAAATAAAACCCAGCATGAAACCAACAGACAAGTAGCATTATTGTGGTTGCAGCTTTGTTAAATGTTTGTGAGGGATTGCACTCTATCCAGTTGCTGTATGTAATGTAATGCAAGGGGTCGCTCAAAATAGTACTGCCGCTTCAGTTCCTGTACTTGATCGAAACACAGACTACGCTGTTGATACTGCATTGACTCCCGATTGCCTCATTCCTTGGTTTCACTTGATTTTGACATCACATATGTTTTTTTGACAGGAAGGATGGCTTTACCCTGACCTCTGAGGCTCACTTTTAAACTGCCTCCACCCACTGCAGCACAGCCCCAGCTGGAGGGCTGGAGGCACCTTATGATCAGAGTCACATCAATGTCACAGGTGTCTGTCACGCTGCCAAGAACTGTAGTTTCCCCTCCGGGTGAGTCCTCTTCCCACCAGTCCTCTGGCTTAACCAAACCAAAAATGCCTACGAGTTTGGACTTATATGTGCTTTTGAAGGTCGATACTACTATTGCACTAATATTATTTGAAAAACAGGGCACATAAACTGTAAACTAAAAAGCTACGATGATACTAAGGCCAATGCAAATACCAGTGGTGGAAGAAGTAGAACACTGACTGAAGTAAATGTACCAATAACGTCAAAACTCACTGTTACAAATAAAGGTCCTGCATTTAAAATCCTTCTTAAAGGTGTAGTCTATGATTCTGGAGAAAGCCTGCTGATATTTGAACTCAACAGCAAAAACAAATACACCACGCTGCTTCAAACTCGCATGAGTAACACACAGCATTAGTTTGTCCTCAGTACAAGCACGAGTTGTGACATATTATACCAAAGGGTTGTGGAAATGTGTCTAAAGCATCGATATTTGACAACCTGGGTTGGTGGCTCTACCAGAGCCACTTTGTTTGTTTCCTGTTTACAGAGCCAGGGCTGTGTATGAACACCAGACTGTTTATTAGCGCACACACAGAACGGAAAGCTAGCGGACCGTGAGGAGATATTCACTGAATTTGACAAAAACTGTTTTGGATTAGAATCGCAGACTACACCTTTAAGTAAAAGTACAGAAATATTATCAGCAAAATATACTTAGACTTAAAATATACTAAGTATCAAAAGTAAAAGAACACTTTCTGCAGTCAAATGTTCCCTGTGACTGATAAATTATCATATATGACATTTTTACTGATGCATCAGTGTGTACGTAGCAGTTTATTGTGGAGCTAGTTTTATTTACTTTATATACAGTTCAGTAGTTTACCCCAGGGGTCCGGCCCCCGGATGATTACTGGGAGAGGAAAGAAGAAAAAACAAAGTTTGGTTAAACACATTCTTTTTTTGATTTGCAACAACAGACATGTGAAACATCAT
>NTHP01000161.1:175993-193366 GCA_003416845.1 Oplegnathus fasciatus
AATGTAAATGGCCAATTTGCTGATGTAGTAAAAATATTTATGCAAATCAAAATTTTACAATAGAATCAATTCAGGTTAAGGACTTAAAATAGACAACCAGTAAAGTGCCTTGTTGCGAGATAGATTGAACGAAACAATTTTGTCCGAAGTGAGAATTAGGACTGTAAATGTGCACAATGGCCGACCATTTCATTGCCTAACTTTCCACAATATTTTCATGGAAAGGCCCAATTTGGAATGACAATGAAAGGGCAAATGAATTGTGCATTTGCAGGATTTCTTCTAAAAATAAAATTTAAGAAGTAAGCAACAGTGCTTCTGTAGCTGAGAAAAAAGAACAGGACAAGTGTGAAACTCAACCCAGGTTTGGGAAATCCCAGTTTCTTTATACTGACTATTTCATTAAATTGCCCTGTAGGTCACAGGTCTCATCACAAACCTATTGTGAAATGCTACATTTTCAGTCAAATAATGTGATAATTGCAGCTTTGGAATATAATGCTATGATTTTTCACAGAAAGGGCGAATAGACACTGCTGGCACAAGTTAATATATCCTTAAAGTCTGTATATTTAACTTACAGATAATTTGGAAGTCATTTTTATGCCATGCCAATGCAATGCTAGGAATATATTTACACATGGCCTCAATTTATAGAATTTTGTAAGTATATTGGATTGAAAGTAAATGAACTGAATGGAGTGATCTTCTGTTTAGTTAAAACCATGATGCCCTAAAATGAAAACATAGCTTGGATGGTCCAAAACGAGAACTTCACAGCTTCCCTTTGTTCCCGGAGTGACACTGATACGGGGTACCCTAACCTACTCCTGTCACGCTGTCACATGATGCAGCTCTGGTCCTGATGCTGCTGTTACTGTACCGGGACTCTGTATAGGGAGTGATCAATGCCACGCAGCAGCAGGATGAGGAGGAGCAAGGGATCCGTCAGCAACACTGTGGATAATATCAGCGCTTTTGGAGGAACAAAGAACAATATAAAATATACATTCTACATATAATTCTTGGGAGTGATTATCACTCGATTTCGACATTCTGTTGTGTTGTTGGTGTGTTGTAAATAAATGTAAGATATGCAGCTCCGGCACTAATAACACAACCTTTCTATTGACATGTAGCTATAGGTTTCATATACTGCGCAAAACAAGTTAGAAAAACATCAAATGTGTGGTAGAAAATAAAGAAAAAACAAATCCACATGGATCAGGTCTCCACAGGGACACGTTAAGATCAACCTTGACATACAGTATTGACAGTAATAACAAAATCTCACAGTTACACTGTATGGCTGTGGAGCTTGAACTAGCTGGACCAAAACCAGCTGCTTTAAATAGGTTCACTACAGAATGGATACATGGCTGCATTTAGTGATGGCAGCAAGCTGTTTAATGTTAATAATCACCTAAAGCTATGGTTGTAACAGTAAGCTGTAAATGTTCTTTTAGTTCTTTAATTAGTTTACCACTGACATACAATCACGGCCAGTTAATAGTTCATTTCATGTTATTTCAAGCAGCCAATTAATACTTATTCAGTTGAAAATTCACGGTTTGTAGCTTTAAGACCTCCTCCTGCTGCCTTGTGACACTGATCACCCCTCATACACAGAGACGCATCACCGATGCTGATCTGGAAATTCCCCCTTTTTCTGCCATTTAAAAGCTCCGCTCCGAGGGCAGTGTGGGCTCAGAGCTCGGCACACCTAAATACGAGGTTGTGAGTAAATGATGTAGTATTTTGTGCACAGAAGAGGATAATAAGCGAGAGCGGGTGTTGCATGTTTTTAAATGGGAAATCTGTTGGGCAGCTGGCGTTTCAAGGAGCCGAACACCGTTGAGGAATGCGACTCGACGTGGGGGTCGGACTCGGAGAGCGACGAGCCGGCGGCTGGAGATGACAGCGGCATCTCCGACTCCGTCAGCCCGGCGGAGAGCGACCGGGCCGCCGGAGACGCGTCCCCGCAGGTACAGTGAGATATATGTAGCCTGCTGTAGTAACGCTGTGCATGTGATGACACAGTGGGACGCGGTGCGGTAACATGTGTTCAATATTGGCAAGGCCAGGACGCGGAAAGGGCAACGGAGTAACCGAGACATGCTGCTGTCCTGCAGAGGCGAGCGCGCAGCTAACACCGAACTTCATTCAGGAATATGTCATGGTGGCATTTAATCCACCCAGCAGCACTTCACTGAAATAGTCATCCTGTTACTGCTACCGTCACCAAGATACACTACAAGTGATGGGTGGCAGCTAGCAGTGAACCAGCTGTACAGTATTGCTGCTTGGTGGATTATAACCTTGATGATGCTGTATGCCAATATATATACAGTGTATATACAGCCTGCTTGCAAAACATGGCATTACTGACTACATACTGTACACCTCATTTTGTTAGTTAATTATTAGGTCACACTGTCTGCCTGCTGGTTTATGAAGGATATAAAATATTCTATTAGACTGCAGCTATTATGGTCCTGAATGATCGTAATAGTTGACTGGATGGTTGTAATTAGACTACTTCACACTGTTTGAGAATATGAAAACCAGCAGGTTATAACAGGACTGTTATGGGAGACTGTAATTCACTGGATCACTCTTTGATTATTTATTTTAAATCATCATATATTGTAAATATTTTTGCCATGGTTGCAACCAGAAATGTAATTTCTCTGAAAGGGAGCGTCAGGAGGCAGTTTGCAGACTGTAATGGAATTTCAGGATGAGGTTAAAATCACAGAAAGACAGAAAAGAAATGTTACACATCATATAGGTTGAGGTATTGATACCTGAGTGTAGTTAATAGGCTGTCCAGTATATAGTATACATAGATATGTTTAGATATAACAGGATCAGAGTGTAACCCCGCAAGTCTCTCTGACTGGTGGAAATCAGGGTGACTTAGTTATTTGAGAATCAGATCTAGTTTCTAGCGTCCTTTTGTAGCGATTGCACGGCAGTGCTGATGTGAACTGTCCTCCTTTGCTAGAAAGAAATGGATGATGACAGCCCTCGACCTCAAAAGCAAAGTCAGAGCGTGTAATTCAGCTGAATGGTTGATGAGTGCTGCACTGCATCTATTAAAACACAAGATGTTTTTGTTTCAGATCTGCATTTGAACTAACTTTTTTTTCCTTTCTTATTTCCTTTCCTTCTCTCCTCCTTTCTTTCCTCCTATTTTCCTTTCTTTCTGTCTGTCTGTCTTTCTTCCTTCGTATCTCAGCTGACTGATTCCCCAGAGTCCGCTCCAAAGATGAAGAGGAGTTTCTATGCTGCCAGGGACCTTTTTAAATACCGTCATAGCTACCCGGTACAAGCACACACACACGCGCAAACAAAAAATGATGTTATTGTGGTGCCATTGATACCCACAAATGTAGATATGCAATACACAGCTGTTTTCTCAATATTGTGGGCACCCAGTGTGATCTGTGTGATCTGTGTGTGTTTGTGTGTAGAACTACAGAAAGTCCCGGCAACCCAACGAGTACCGTAACCTGCGCTTCTACCTGAACAAGATCCCTCTAGTACCTGATGGTGAGATCATACACACACACACACACACACACACACATTCTCTCTATATGCATGCAGTCCTCCTGCCACTGTGGAGCGAGGCAATGTTGGCTTTGGGCTTAGTGAGTTTTGTTTGGCTAAAGGTCATGTTTGACTGGGAAAGACCAGCAGATTAGTGGACTGATCCAATGTTTAAACACGCTAACACACACACACACACACATATTTCTAGTGTGTATGTATGTATGTGTGGTGTTTGTGTGTGTGTGTGTGTGTGTGTGTGTAGCTAATTAACCCCTGTCTCTTCTCAGGTATCTATATAGAGGAGATTCTGACGAAGTGGAGAGGCGACTATGACAAACTGGAGCACAATCACACCTACATTCAGTGGTGAGACTTTTCATCTGTCTATTTTCATTTCCATTGACCTGATATGTGATCGCACAGACTCCTGGTAATTAACTGGATTGTTAATTGCAAGCTTGTTTTTTTTTCTGTCCAGTTGTCGAGCAAATGTCACCAGAAGTAAAGTGAGGATTTTATCAGCTGTACTTCCTGAATGTCAAATGTGGGAGGTTTTGAAATGGACCGTTTGCTAAACCCCCGTCCCCTTTAGCTTCTGTCTCTGCACCTGTCAAGCTTTCCGTTCTCACACGGCAGCTATGCCGTTTACAGTGATAACGGGGGCTAATTTACCACTCCAAATTCTTAGTAATTTTTAAAACACTGGGTCTTTCATCTCAGAGGTAGACAAAAGCAGACAAAAGCCTGGGACCATTGATGCTGACTGCTGAAATGACGACTGTAGCTGCCAGATTTTGTCTGTTGGAGCTACTCTATCTAGCTAATTAAATTAACATTATCTCCATGAGTTGGTTGAAAACACTCTCTCCGACTGATTTAAATCAATGTTTTAAAAAGGGAATCTTGTAAAAGGGCCTTTAAATATGTGCTTGATGGCTCCATAAAGCTGCATGTCGCAGACAAAAACACAACCACCTCACCAATAGATGATCCACATAGAAGACATGGAAATAAAGAAACAACATTGTTGCATTGCAGCGCAGAGCTAGTTTGTTCTTGTATTATCGATATGGAGAAATGTAAAATCAGGCTGTTACTAGCACAACCAGCTACAGTTAGTTTCACTTTTACGAGATAAAAAGCTTTTAGAATGGGGACTAACTCACGTGTTTGGCAAACATAATGCTATCTCAGGTAGTTAACATTGGCAGTTTGGTTGCTGCAGTGTAAGCTCACGTGTTTTCATCACATCCAGGAATCTGTTTTCATTTGATCTTGTGTGTTTTTTCTTCCTTTTCCACGTGGCAGGCTGTTCCCATTAAGAGAACAAGGGCTCAACTTCTACGCACATGAACTGACTCAGGACGAGATCAAAGTAAGACACGCAAGTAGACACATGTACACATATAGACTCTCCACACATTGTCAGTATCTTGACGCCATGTTTAAAAGGGTGTTGCTGTCTGGGCTTCCTGCTGCATGTCTGATTTGTTTGCACTTCCTCATTGCACAAGTGTTTACCATGGTTGAGCGCATCTTCCACTCAACCAATAAATTAAAAACATTCCTTTTATTATGAGGGATATTTTAAATGTAAGTTGGTGCCTTCCCCAGTCATTCCGTCAACCACCGTTCTCAGAAAAGGCTCTGGGAAGTACTCATTGTGTTTTGACATCAGTTTGAGCATTATTAATATCAACTTTGAGAATGCTTACCCACTTGAATGTTTGTGTCCCAACGGTATTTGTTCAGCTAAAAGTTTTTCTTTGGTTACGTGAATTAGTTTGGAATTAATTTACATTCCACTGTTAATGAGCGCAAACATGTCTCAGACTGAATTCAGATGTGGTTCGGGTGAGACGAGATTTTATGTCCTTCCCCTCCATCTGATCACCCACAATGCATGCTGACGCCAAACAGAAAGGTGCTGTTGTACCTGTCTGTCGGTCTCTGACCTGCTGTGTTGAATCCTGTCAGGAATTCCAAAGCACTCGGGAAGCTAAACGGAGGTTCCTGGCGGCCTATTCCCTGATGTTGGACTTCTACGGCATCAAACTGCTGGATAAGAGTGGGAATGTTGCTCGGGCTCCCAACTGGCAGGAGCGCTTCCAGCACCTTAATGAGTAAGTACAGACAAACACACACACACACACACACACACACATATAAACACATTGTGCCGCAGCTTAGGTGTAGAGAACTGCAGCCAGAACTTATGACTCGGTTGCTCGCTGCTTTTGTGTCCTTCAGCAAAGCAATTATTCTGACTCCAAAGCAACTTAATTGTTCTTCTAACAGCAGCCAAATGTGGAATAACATGTTTTAAGTCAACAAACAGATGGTTGAAGGGTAATTTAAAAGGTGACTTGTTTTTCTTTCACATCCTATTTGGATGCTTTCATGGCCTGAGAGAAGTCGTTGTCTTGCCAAAGAACCACCTGAATGTCGTATGTTGGGGTGTGTACTTCCAGCATATAAATATGTTTTTCTCCTTCTATGCAGCACGGTCTCAGTGCTATTACTATAACTTCCTCAAGTCACAAACCATCTCTAAACCTGAGCATCTGATGCTAATTGTTGCCATTATTACAACCACAGGAAAACCAACACATTCTCCACCATAAAGCAGCTGCTCAGTCCTAGTTTTATTCCCTTCTCTTGCTTTTAATAATCTATCAAATATGCACAACGGCTTTTGCATGTGGTGCACTGCGGTTTTTAGGTTCCTCTCAGGCCAAACAACCATCAAAAACAAACAATTCTTGGTTGACTGCAAGTTTATTCATACTTTAGTCTTTTGACTAATAGTCAACAAATACTGAAGACGATTTGGTCTAGTTTTCTTCGTTTTAGTGTAATTTTTGTCATGCATTTTATATTCTTTAATCAAGTTAGCGCATCAAGCCAAACAGCTACACTAACTACTGTTTTGACAGTCAAGAAAAATACAGTGTGGGATTCCACAGAGGCATGCAGGTCGTTGAATGGTTAATTTGTCCATTCATTCATCTTTCATGTTATAGTTAAGTTTTTATTTTGTGTTAAAAAGTTTCTTGTCATTTTGTTTTGGTCTTTTTTTATGCTGTGAAAAAAAATGTCGCCACTGAATATTGTTTGCCATAGTTATCATTGATGAAATGAACACTAGGATCATTATACAGAAGCATTCAATAGGGTTTAATATCTCATCTATTAACTGATACAAGGTTGGATTTTACAAGACAGTGGGCCTTTTTCACAGCAGACGTTCTGACTTGTCATAGTAGGAAAAGCGCAGGTGTTACAAACAACAATGGCTCTGTTCTATTCTAGTGTCCCTGTAAGCCATGACAGCGTGACAGTGAGCCAGTATGAACAATACCAGGACACCTGTGCTTTTCCCACTGTGACATGTCAAAATGTTTTCCAGGGAATGTGTGTGATACGCAGCGTATCATTGCAATCATGTTGCAGTTTATGATGATCTAACAGAATTCTCTCCCCCTGCCAACAAACCTTTTCCCCTCCTGCTTTGTTCTTTCAAGGTCCCAGCACAACTACCTGCGGATCACTCGCATCCTGAAGTCCCTGGGCGAGCTTGGCTACGAGGCCTTCAAGGCCCCGCTAGTTCGTCTGTGCCTGGAGGAGTCGCTGTGCCACAGCACCCTTCCCAACATGCAGCACAGCGTCCTGGAGTACTTCGTCTACACCATCCGCCTGCCGGCCACCCGCAGACGCCTGCTCCGCTACGCCCGCCAGCACTACAGGCCTGCCCATGCCTTCCTCTGGGGCCCGCCACCTAAAAGGCGAGGTGGTGGTGTCGGAGGTAGTGTAGGTGCTGGGAGTAGTGGGATCAGAGCACCTGCTCCAACCCCAGAGCAACAGAGGAGGGGGGAGGAGAGCACCAACTCCATATCTGCAACTAGCAGGATTATTGTGTCTTCCCATGATGCCATGACGTGCCAGGACCTGGCCGGAGGAGGGCTGAAGGGCTGCTCAGGACTCGGTTCCAATATGGCTGGACTGGAGGGAGCGTTGATGATGGCAGGAGCTAGAGGAGAGAGGAGCGAGTACAATGAGATGGTTCCTTTGTAGGGAACAGGGTTTGATTGTTATCAAGTTATCAAGGCAGAAAACAAAACGGCTCTTTTGACCAGTTAAATTGTAAAGAAAAAAAAACATTATTTATGACAGAACTTTATTGTGATTTATGAAGCTTCTGGACGGCCCCATAGGACACTGAAACTTCAGGAGAGTATCAGTAAAACACATTCATAGAATCTGTCATTAGAATCAATTCAGGTTAAGGGCTTATCATAAACAACTATAGTGTTATTTATTTGCCACGAATTATGGGATTGGACTGGGCTGATTGGAGGTTATATCCTTAGCCAAGCTAAACAAACTCACCTTGGACCAAATCCCAAAACCATCTAAACCAGTAGAGACCCAAACATGTGTTGCAAGGCTTTTCCTCATCAGGGCTATGAAACAACTTAGGAAGAAAATTGCCTCATTTAATGTTTTGGTGCGGAACTGTGGCAGAGGAGGCTGGGGTCACAGATACTGAAGACCATTTTAGAATCAAAGGTGTCTGATTGGCATGTTGGTCTTGACGATGGTTTTGGGAAACACAGTCCCGGTTACTCATCAAGCACGGTAGCGGGAGCTCCACTGAGCCGCGAGCTGGACTGAGCTCACTTTGTACAGGCGCAGTAAAGTGAAGATTATAATGTGAAGAGGGAGATCAGGGAGAATTTGTTTTCTTTTTTTTTTAAATACTGTGAAAGGACATAAGGAACACCTAAGAGAGGAAGTGTGAAAAAGGCCAGGTGGGCTTATCTGTCATAGCAATACTTTGAAACCATAATTTTTGAGATTGACTTGATCCTCACTTTGTTGTTAATTATAGCAACTCGATATTTATCAGCTCTGCTAGTCAACAAGTTGAAGGTAGCCGCTCCCTCTGAAAATTGTACATAACTATAGAGCAAAAAACAAGACTTGTTAGTGACTTGATATCTATAAGAAACAGTTAAGAATAGAGAGGCCTCTTAGTGACATCACTACTCTCCTGTAAACTATGGCTGGCACCATGGAGGTCCACTGGATGAGCGGCTATGAGCAAATGATGGCTGAATATAGTAAATAACAATAAGTTAAGATGTCTGCTACCGTTTCACAGTAAAGGGAGCAGTGTTGATAGAAAGATCAGCTTCTTAACCCAAGCCTCTTCTCCAAGGCAACAGTATCAAACATTTAGCTGGATAACGAGTTAAGTTAGTTTCTATGCTATGCTATGGTGACGTATGGTGAGTGAAACAGCACAGGACCAGGCTTTATTGCCTAGTGTGTTTATTGCCTCTATTCTTAACTAAACAAGGTGATTGGATATGGACTGTGACTGAAGTTAATGTGATCGGACAGGTGATGTGTGGTGTGTCGCTCCTTTTGGACGATCTGTGTCTTCCTATTGAAAGCGCTGTAGGATTCTGCAAGTAGTTGATTTAGAAACGGATCTACATATTGAATCTACAAATGGTCGGGAAGTTGCCGCATCATTAACACGATTGATTGTTCTTATATTGTCTAACCGTGCAATAATTTGGCAATAATAATGTGTTTTCAAGCAGGCGATACGTGGTAGGTGGTGATACTGTTGACTTTATCCCTCTGAATATGACAAAAGCTTCGAGGTACGTTTGTAGACGCGCAGCTGCTGATATTTTTGTCAGGTATTCAGTATCTAAAAATTTGTTCATTTACATGCCAAAAAATACCCCTACAACTGTACTCTAATGAGGGTGCACTTAATTAGCATGTATAACACTACAGTAATTTAACTCTCCACTGAAAGCTAGGCTAATTACTTTTTTAGGGTTAGCAGGTGCTCAAGGAAGTGAAGCAGGTTTTTCTTCAGATTTTACACCCACCTCTGAGAAGAAACATCTATCATCACCTTCATCATATCAGAGGTCAACAGCATCACATTGCTTTGTGTTTAGTTTCTAAATAAAAGACCAGTTTTAGCCCAACACACCAGGAAGTGTGTATTGGCCTGTCCAGTCAGCCAATAGGGACTTGTCAATTTTGTTTTATTCTAGGTATCATTTCAAACACCGACATTTTAGTTCCTGGATCAATAGATAGACATCTGTGAAATTAAAAGCCATGTGAGGTATTAGACAGCAATGATGCATATGATCGGGATTTCAACACTTCTTGCTGACTTTGTCAGCTGTTCTTCCTGTAGAATAAGGCCTTGTTTATCATTAGCTGATAAGGTCTATACATTGCTCCCCAGCCAAGTGTATCTGATATAATTGTAAAAATAACTTTTCAGGTGAATTGTGTAATAACATGGGCTCAAGTATCTGATTTTTTAGTATTCTGTATGTGTACATATATATATGTGTGTGTGTGTGTGTGTGTGTGTGTGTGTGTGTGTGTGAGTGTTTGTGTGTATCTGATATTCTTAAGTGCCTTTTTTGTATTTTTTATGTTTATCTGTATGCTGTAAGGCGTGTTTCCCAAGTAATTTCCTGTACATCCTGTTTTTTGTACAGCATTTTGATATTTATAGTATTGTTTGCATTATAGTCATATACAGTATGAGTATTAATGTACAGTAACAGCATTAATAAATCACGTATGCTTGGTATAGAGGAGAGGTTAATAATATATGATACTTGAAATTGTTTGTATCTGGCTTATTGATAAAATGTGATTGTTCCATAGATGAATATTCACTCTGCTTGCTGGAGACACCAGTGTTTTCCCAGTGCTCTTTCAGCATAGATGGGCCACAATAACTGGACATTTGCCCTAAAATGTGAAATTTGCCACACTGAACTCAAATAAAAATGGGGATGTGGATTAAGCATTTTGTCGTCTGGAAAGTGTTTAAAGAAAGTTAGTGCTGTATGTATCACTGTACATTTAATTTTAAAGCTGGTAGGCACACATTTGTCAGGTGCAGAGCTACAGAGCAGGAATAGTCTAATTGGTTGAGATAAACCTCAGTGGCTGGAGCCAAAGAACCACAGTTTTGTCTGCCAAAGGCTGAACAGATATCACCGTTAAATAAACTCACAGTAGAGGATTAGACATGCAAAGGGATTCACTTTCTGATACTTAATATAACTGAGATTATCTGCCTGACTTCTGAAACATCACTGACGTCAGAACCTCTAATCTGACTGGAACTAATGCAGTATTAATATGCACATCGATGCCACATACAATACTATGCAGCACAAAACACAGAAAAAAAGGCTCCATCAGAAAAAAAGCAAATGGCAGGTAAATGGCGTTACGTTAGGCAGAAGCTTGGCGAAACATTAGAAAGCAGATGTACTAGCTCACATTTTAGAACATCGCACTGACTGGATAGCGACACAAAATCTAGAAACAGAACAGAAAATGATTGAAACATTCAAAGACACAGAATGACTGACATCCTCTTGTATACACAGATTGTTTGATCTTCACAGTTAAGAAGGAGCACATAATCCGAGACTGATACGGTCGGCAACTACATACTGAACAACAGGTTGACTATGAGTACATACCAAAGCTGACATCCATCTAGCACTGATGTTGGACTGTCACTACATATCATGGCCCTGGGAGGCAACTCCAGTAAAGCACTGATTTAATTCTATCATACAGCAGCTCTGTATTGTAAAAATGGAAATACACCGGAGGGAAGGTGAACTTCTCAGCGTCAGCTTGGGAGATTTTGGCAATCAAGTGGTCTCTTTTGATGCCCTTCTTAATCAATGAAGATAGAAAAATGATTATATTGTTATTGCTGACATTAACACAATGACAGTATATAAAGTATGCCCTCGTATGTCCTGTTATACCTAGAACAATTAATATAGTTTATGTAAAGGAATAGTTCAACAATTAGGTGATTAACCCTAGGTTAGCATAGAGATTGGAAGCACCAACATCTCTAAAGCTCACTAATTAACACTCTGGAAAGGCTACCAAACCTGGCAACCTCATTGTGACGACAGCACTCAAGGAAATGTCTGATCTGGCTGTTGTTCACCAAGAAATAGTTACGTAACTCCGCCTAAAACCACAAGGACATTCTTACAGTTCTATTTGTGTACGGATTTAACGAAGAAGATATTAGTGACCTTTAAAGATGTTGGTAGGCATGTTTTTAACTAGCTCTTACCCCCTGCTTCCACTCTTTATGCTAAGCTTGGCTAATCACGGCCCAGTTCTAGCTCCGTCCTTTTGTGCTTTCACTCTTGGAAAGAGAGTGAATTTGTGTATTTTCCAAAACTATCTCTTTAAAGCTACAAAATGTCTGCTCACAATTCTATTCACGATTTTAATCCACACATATAAACCAGCAAACATATGAAATAAACCTGTATAATACCTTCCACGGCCTCAATACATCATTTTTGTCCATGGTCTCTATCTTTTTCAGTCTTTCTCTAAAGTTATAAATGTGTTGTGACAGTACTCTTCTTGCATCATGGTTATGTTAGGTCATCATTGCGGCTACAGTAGGTAGTTAGAATGAAAAAATGTTTGCTCAGCTTTATTTGATTAACAAGTTAGTTACATCAACATGTTTTCTCCTGATATCCAGGGGTTCTCACCGGGAACTAAACCTGGTGTGAGCAGGCAGGTGATGCAGGCACAAATCCTCCCGTCTTTGACATCACAATTGTACTTTTCTGCACTTTTTCTGTTTGATTGTTTCTGACACACCCCTACCACAACCTTCCAGGCACAGGTGGAGGTAAAAAGACCAGGTGCTCCTGACAAAAATGTCAGATTTCTGGGACAAAGTGAAAGAGTCCCAAAACTCATTTATCTTTAGAATAAGTACCACCTATGGAAACTATGCCTCAAGGGACTAAAAAACACGTCATCCTCTTCCTTTATTGGAATGACCAATAAATGCACTCAGAGTATGGTTCTCAAGTGTCACCCACTTGTATGTTGGCTCGAATGTGGCATAGTCTTTACACAGAGTGCACCAAGTGATTTCACTCATTAGAAAATGTAACCAGGAAGACAGCTCAGTGAAGTCACCTGCCAGTCTTTGGTTGGAGCAGAGATTAGTGGATATTTGCCCGGTGCTGCCTGTACAGTAACAGCCTGACTCTTGTGCTGCCTCTGCAAGTTTGCTGAATTAATTCCTGACCTGCCAACAAGAAGTGATGAAATTTGGCTGCAAATCCACCGCTGCTACATCTAATCAAAATCTCATATTAACACTAAAACTATTGATTCAGCTAATTGAAAAGGAGCTGTACGCAGTTTGTATCAGGTTCTACCAGTTCAAAAACCACTACAAATATGTAACATGATAAAAAAAAATAGCTTAATTAGTCTATTTTTCTGGTGTGAATAAAAGGCTTGTGTAACCGTCTTGAAATGAAGCAGGATCAAGTCGGAATAGAGAGAAGTTTTCCTGTTCTTCATATTCCTCTCAGACATAGCAAGAACGCAGCAGAAGGCACAATGACAGCACCACTGTAGAGACGTTTCTTAAGAGTCTGAAGCTCCATCTGCCATTCAAGTGCTGCTCTTTTGTTTACTCAGGTTTTAGAGAAAGTAAACCAAGTACAGAACACATGGTGGGTGGTTCAGGGTTCCTGGGAGAGCCGGGCTGGCTCTGCCTGTCTAGAAATCTTGAAATCTCAGCAGCTACTGAAGTAACAGAGGAGTAAAAAATAGCAAACCCCTGATTATTATAGTTGTTATAATAATGTCAGCAAAATATGACTGATCAAACCTTTAAGTTGTACTTAATTTAATTTATACAATTTCTTCTCTTTTCCTTTTCACTGCTCATGCTGACTGGGGCGCACCTGTACTGTACATCTTGTGTATGTGGCGTTGTTCGATATACCCAGACTACAGAACACAAAATAACAATGCCCAGGTTTATCTCTGACAACTCATATTATGCACTGTGCGCTGCAGCTGCAGAGTCACCGGCTTCTGTTGGACTCAGCTGCTATGATCACAAATGAGACATGAAATTTGCCTACAGTGATGGATCCTGATGATGACACATTTCAGCCAAGAGTTTTGCTTGGAAGCCTGCATTAATTACTCGTGAATGTTATTTGCATAAAACCTTGTTAATTTATCCTATCATCATCTGGTTACATTAGCTTACAGATTACCCTGTTGGCAGGCATAAAACATAAATGCACATTCATATGGGGTTACATCACAGGCACATTAACAACAACAGGGCTAAAACGCAGCAGACAGCAGATTTTCTGCCTGTAAATGTATCCACAAAAATGACATATTACGACAGTTTCCAGAAAGCTTGACAACCTTATTGTAGTTTTGAGGTATTGTTAATCATTAATTATGTATACGAGCAGTCCTGAAGCCTCTTTCAGTCAGTGTTGTGATGCCTGGGCCTTCCAGAGCCAAGACAAGAAAGACACTCCGATTCTTCGGCACAAAGGACACATCTGTTGCAGCAGATCTACCAGCTGAATAATAGGATTAAAACTCTCAGTAAAGAGAGCTGGAGAGGCACAAGGAGCCTTACATTGTACGAACAGCAAACCGAGTGAAGAACTCACTCGAACGTTTTCTCCACCAAGAAGTTGGAAGATAATGAGAGGGATACGATTAGAAAGCTTGCTGCTGTCAGGAGAGGGCTTAAGCAGAAAGATGTGACGGCCAGAGTCTTCAAAGAACATCCGTTCTGTTGTAGTGCGACTCATCTCACTCCCACTGAACCTTTCTTCTTTTTCCCATCAGTGACAGCGTTGATCCTTCCACTCGTCTTCGCTGCCATTGATAAGCCTTGATGAAAAAACACTAGACAGGAGAGATGAAATGTCAGGGGAGCGGCTTCACACGGCTCTGAATGTCACTACCATAATAGGTATGATCTACACATGGGAGGGCGTACAAAGCACAAGACTTTGACTTCAGGGTTTATTGTTCCGAGTTCCAGCCCAGGGGTTTCCCCAATTGTGCTTATCTGCAAGAAGGTTGGCACACTTTTTGTGAGATTTTGTGCGGATTAGAGACTGAATGAGCACCTGAAATAGACCAAAAACTGCTCACAGCATCAACAAGCAAGGGGTTAAAGGTCACTGACCAGGAGTCAGTGGCCGACTGGAGAAAGATAAAGTTGGACATTCACACCTGATGCGAAAGGCCGTTACAATCTGTTAACATCTCCCCCTCAAATACACCCACCTGTTATCACGTGACCAAGGTTCCACACTTCCTTCATGTGTTGACAGCCGAGCTTTCTCCATTACAACTGAGCAAACATACAGAGGAAAGCTCCAGAAAAAGATGGTACTGTAAGTGGATCTTGAGTTAGGACGGAGGAAGTGCGTCGTTATCACAACAAAGCATCTCTTTATGCCGACAAAAACTGTCATTCTGCCTCTCTGTCCTTTCCTTCCGACACATTTCCACTTTCCCAGCCCCTGCATTGCCATTCTCCATCCATCCACCATATGCCCACTGTCCCACTCACCTGACTCCCACATCCACCTGCTCACCTGTTTCCATTTTCCCTCATCAGCCCTGCAGTATTTATACCAGCCCTTCTCCACCTGCTCCTTGCCAGATTGTCAATGTTCTTATGTTACCGAGAGATTTTGTGCGGATTATCGCAAACTCAGTGCAGTGGCGGTGAAAGATGCTTAGCATAGACAACAGGGCGAAGTGCCATCAGAAACTGCAATATGCCTTTGAGAAGGCCAGGCAGTAACAGAGGCTCAGAAATGTCCAGACAAAAACAATATTATGACCAGAAGGCGGAGGCCTCCCTGGAGAAGGGCCAAGGTAAGCTGGTTCATAGGTGAGGACAGCAGCATTACATTGCAGTAAAACCACCAGATCCTGAACCACCAGTGTATGTTGTTAGGAGGGAGTTGGGAAACTTTGAAAAAGTGGTGCATCGCAACTTACTGAGGCCCTGTACTCCACCACTGCAGCGAGGTGCACAGAGCCTTAGGCAGCGTTTTGATACCTCCAACCACAATGTTCCAAATAAAGGAACATGGATAGACTGTTTGCTGCGTCTGTAGAAGATAACAGCCTAAGAATAACGTTTGTTTGTCACACGGGCCAGACAGCTGAGGCACCACGAAGAACAATTTCAACAAAGCCTTGGATTAGGCTACAATGGCATTTGAATATGAAGAAATGATTTGTGTGTTCTCATGTATTCGACCATGACAGCCCTAACATATAATGCTGTATGATTCCATAATATTCTTATGGGATATTAATTATCTTGTTTACAATCCTCAGAACTTTTTTGATGCTGCTGTGCCTCCTGCGTTTTTCATCTGTAGGAGTTTTGCAGTGTAGTTCAGAATTTTGAAATGTTGAAGCATCATTTTCAGACGAATATGTGCTCACACTGTCGAAACCGTCTGTGCTCGCACTCTGCCATTTGCATTATGTCATGTGTGTATGTGTGTGCGCCTCCAGTTTGGCACTTTTTTCTGCATTGTTGCCCAACAACAGATGGTGTCTCCATGTGCTTCCTGTCCTCTCGTCTTCCATTTCCTCCCAGCATGTTCTGCAGCACGCCGCTGTGTCTTTTTAAAGAGAGATTTCACAATATTCTGCTCCGTCATCCTTGAGGGGAGATCGTGAGAGTTCAGACACCGCTGGAGACTGGTAATCACCAACACTCACTTATTTTCACAACAGTATGTCTAAAGGCCATATCTGTAACACAGCAGAGCGCACCACAGCGGTGCTTTTTTGTTTTCAAGTGTTTGACTAGAACTGATCTTTTCCTTTTGCCGTTCTGCAGATATCAATGCTGAGGCTGACAGTTGGAGCTTGAACACTGCCAGTTCTGGCAGATTGCACTGAGCAACTGGACAAACATTTAAATCTTAAAATGTAACAAAGCATTTTCTGTCTCTTATTCCTTTGGTCTAACTAAACCCATTCAGTGGCTGTTGTTCATAAAAGGGATGGTTTATTACACATTCGTATATTTTTTTTCACGATTCTGAGCAATTTAAAGAAAAATTACATTTTTATATGAACCTCAACATCAACCTGGGTCGCCAATTTATTTCCCCTTACATAGGTTAGAAGTTAGAAATCATTTTTTCCACACTGTTTTACATTGTGTATGCTTGTCCAATACAGTACTTCAATGAAACTCTGACGCTTACACGGCATATTCAAACCGTGGACAACATGTTTTTTGTTTTTTGGCTAGTCCTTTAAATCAAATATCTTTGTTCTAAATGTCTTGTGCTTCAAATTCTCCCCAAATTCAGAAAAAAACAACTGAAATATGTGATATGTTTGGTGTCTTTTGAAACTTGACTAGAATGTAAATTAAACTTCTGTTGATTTAGACGATGCTTGGCCACAAAATATTTGCCTGTAATGATGGACAGAGCTGAGGAGCTGTCAACACTCCTTCTTATGGTCTGAAACTAAGACACATCCTCAGGTAAAAACACATGTATTGTCAGTGGACCTTCATTATTCCTCAATGTTGGTTAAAATAGTGGTTCTTCTTTCAATACAACCAAACCCACGCGATTGTTAAATAGAGACCTGCCACCCAATTTGAGTTGCCAGGTTGTGAAAAAGGTCTTTGAGTGGTTGGACCATTTGATCACTTGACCACCATTAAAATCCATTTATTAACAGCTTATTAACATTTGCAACTGCAGACATGAATTAAAAAACCCTTTATTAATGAGTAACAAACATTTATAACTGTATACTTGATGGCTTAATAGAAAGTGACAAACTCATTAGCATTTATTAAAGGATTTAAAAAGCATTTATAATAACAATATGACCAAAGAGAAAGGATAAACA
>NTHP01000161.1:201702-216977 GCA_003416845.1 Oplegnathus fasciatus
GTGTGTGTGTGTGTGTGTGTGTGTGTGTGTGTGAGTGAGTGAGAGAGAGAGAGAGAGAGAGAGTGAAAGAGCAAGAGAGCATGTAATCACATGTGTGTCCTGTGCTGAGATAAAGACAGGAATGCCATTTCTCCCCCGTTCCCTCCCTCTCCTTCACTAACAAAGAACCAAAGTGTCACGCTAAAGAAAGCAACGCTCTTTAACCAACATGTACTAAAACTAAAACTTCAGTGTGAACTGCAAAGCCGCTCGGAGCTCCTGACATCTGCACAGGATTGGGTGTAACTGTTCTGTCTTAGCTGACTGACTATGTAGAAGCCTGGCCAGGAAGTTAGAGGTAAAAGGTTGGTGAGAGCATGTTATTATTGAGCAGGCTGCTCAGCGTGAGTATCAGGGCCGATCCAGGCACATTTTAAAATATCACTATCTGATCAAAACGTCTTCACTTTATTCTACTGTGTTTTGTCCACCTCACCCTGCGGTGTGTTGCAGGTGCGCGTGACCCTGTCCTGACACCCGCATTGGCAAAATAACGTTACACAGATTCTCTCTTTTAGCCGGCACTGAACATTAAACTGACAAATGTAACAACCAGAGCTGTCAGATAAAGATGAATACCAGGAACAGGAAGAGTCTTTTTTTTCACTCATACAACACAAATGCTGTGCTGCTTTAAAGAAGTAACCAGACTAACCCTGCTGGCCCTGTGAGACTGTGACTATGCACAGCGGTGCTTTGAGCTAAATGCGAAGATCAGCGGGCTAACTGGTAGGCATTGTGTTATCTTCCGACTGAGATAGGTGAGCAGTTTCCCCCATTTCCAGTCTCTGAGCTAATTTAAGCTAACCGGCTGCTAGCTGTAGCCTTATATTACACAGACAGACATGACTCTGCCATAAAGTATATAAGCATACTTCCCAAAATGTCGAACTATTCCTTTAAACACACCAATCAGTGACACTCGCCATGACCTCATTGCCCTGCCAAGATTTAGCAAAATATCATCATTGCTGCTGAACACTGGAGCACAAAGAAGTACACGAAACTGCTTCTTTTCCTGTGTTTTGGCCCTCCGTCCACACTAAGCCGGAGTTTCTCTCACCCAGAAACAGAGCTTTTGGAAAATGCTCCCCAGAGCGAATGAATCTGAAGATGCAAATCTTATGTTCAAGTGTGGACAAGGAAACCAGAGCTTTAGGAAAAGAAGCCTGCCCAGTGATCTTTACAACAACAAAGGGAACACAATACTGTGGACGCACACGTAAAACAGCGTTTCCAAATTCAGCCAGCTTAGTGCAGATGTCAGACACCTTTGCTTGTGCCCGTTTTTTGACCAAGCCTCAATAAAAGTTTAGCTCTAATTGTTTACTGTGTGTGGACCTCTTTCATATTTTAGTATTAACTTCACCTCTGCGACTCAAACGGTCAGTCTGCTTCCATTCCAGTGCAAAACTAACTGAATTTACGAACCTTTCCTATGCCCTTGAAGTAATCCTTGGAAGCCTTGAGAGCCCTTGACTCTTTGTCCTGTATTGTCTGAATGCTCTTAACTCCCAGCAGTCTATTGTTTGACAATGCAGAGCAAAGAGAACGCTTCAGGAATGCTACTTATCCAACAGTATGTGTTATTTAGCTCTGCATTCACATGTCTGCTTTACAGCATGTCTCAATTACTGCATGTCTACACACTCCGGTGTCTTTCTGGAGAATAACAAGATGCTCATGTGCAAGTATGCATGTGTGTGGACGGTGTGTGTGTGTGTGTGTGTGTGTGTGTGTGTGGACTTATGGGTAGTACTCTCTCTCTCTGCTTCTCTCTCTCTTTCTCTCTCTCTCTCTCGCTCAGGTCACTTGGGGAACAAAGCAAACTTTATCAGAACATTGCAATCCTGCATTCCCCAGATTCTTAGCACTTGGCAACCGGCAAACACACAGAGCGGAGAGGGAGAGAGAGAGAGAGAGAGAGAGAGAGAGAAGGAGAGGGAGGCAAGAGGAAGATAGAAGGAAGAAGAGGAAGGCAGGAGAAATAAAAGCAGGTTTACACACTAACTTCTAGTCCTTACTCACAGAGTCTGCTGCAGGTTTGAATATAATCTACAGTATTGCTTCAGACTGGTGGCGTGCATGAAGGGCAGAAAGACAGCTTTGTGTTTTAGCTGTACAGAAACGTGACAGAAAGAATCCTGCTGTGTGTTTACAAATGGATTTGCAAGAATTTAGGTGTGTGTGGGGGCCAAGAGTGTCAAAAAGCACACATGGAGTATCATTCACTACCAAAATCTTCAAATCTATTTATCACTTAATCAGAGGTAGACTAACTTTCTGGAGAAAAAGGGACGATAAATTATTTGATCTGTCATGACACAAGCCATAAAACTATCATCTTAAAGAGAATATTGGGAGACGTGCATGGACATTTTATTGAAGAAAATACATGAAAAGTACTGAAGTCTTTACAGTCTGCACAGTTGGCTAATATTTAGAAATATGGCTGATTTTTTGTAGTTTGAATTGAGCACCAATTTCTGCTGTTCTCTACTGTATGCTGTGAATGTCAAAGCTAAATGCGGTTCAAAAATCAGGCTATTTAATGGGGCCTGTCTTATCAGCAAAAGTACATACCTGGTGGTGCATGATTAACACTTTTTCAGTTTGGCTTTCGTGCAATCCAGCCAGCAGCTCCTATTTTGATAAAATCTCAACTCTTGACACTGCACGCTGCCAAAACGAAGGTGGCATTTTGGTTTGGACAAAAACTGTTTGAATGACAGGTGAATAGCCGATAATCAACGTTGATTTGCCCAGTGAGTGCCTTCCACAAGGAAAACGTCTTCGAGTCAAACGGTATTTTATAGGTTTTGTTCTTTTTCTGAAAAGCTGGGAACAAGTGTGACACGGTTCAGACTAAAAACTAAACGGAGATTTCAGGCGTGATGAAGTGTGCGTTTTGTGCGCCCCCACAAAGTTTGTCAAAAGTTGCCATATTCCATGCATGCAGGTGGAAGTTTTCAGCACTGTGAAAATGACATATTATGTATGTGAAAGGGACTGCAGGTTTAGGAATGGTTCAACATAATCGGAAAGCTCACTAATTGTACCTCGTGTGTTAAACCCGTACGTTGGCTGTAAAGCCACAAAATGCAGATTTTACATTTCTGTTTGAGTCTGAAATAATCAAAACGAGACACAACGCACAAACATGACGCAGACATCAACCTTCTCATCTTCAATCATTTCCCAAACTATTCATTTAAAATCTAAAACCTCTTCCAGCACAGCTACCCTCTTTGAGGTTAGTAAAGAAGAGGAACCTCTGTAATGTCTCTGTAATATGAAGCAGCAGGGTTACGGGAAATGTAGTGTAGATTTTGAGAACGACTAGCACCACCAGTGTCATTGTGCGAGGTGCAGGCTATCAAGGTCTGATCTGTGTACAGTAAACATGCCAAGGTGACAGTGAATTCAATGGTGATATATGGATGTTTAAAAGTGCTACAGAGGAAACCTTTAAAGTATGGCAAGCAGCGTGTCTGTGTGTTGATTCATCCACTCAAGAGGCGCTTCTCTTACATCACAAACACACCAACACAATGAGAGAGCCACAGCGTGCCAGGTTTAACCCCATTAAAAGTACAGTATATCAAGGACCCAGGCACTTCAGATGACCTCTAGCTGTGTAATGTGCCAAAGTGAACCTTTGAAGCCCCGCAGCTTTTCTTGCCTTTCATCACCCGAGAGCTTAAAGTATAACAATCATCATTTTTTTTGGTTTCCATGTGTGACGTTGTTTTCTGTTGATGAAGCTTTAGTTATTGTGAGGGGAGCTCTTTTGGCTCTCGCTCTTAAATGCTAATGATCCATTTCTTTTAGCTGGTGCTTATTCCAACCCAATCTGAAGCGTAAACCACTTCACTTGCTTTGCACTCTTCCCAGAAAATAGCTACAAGGCGACAGGAACTTAGAACATAAACTTAAACAATGCTCTATTTCAGTAGACCTGACATGTAGGACTATCCTAATGGGCCTTTTTGACCAAGGAACTATACCAGGAACTATACTAAGGAAGTACAGTATGTAAATCAGTGAGTAAAAGTCTCTTTAGTGCATTTGACTCCAGCACATTGGAACTATTAACTATAACTGATACAAAAGCAACCAAAGTTGTGTCTGCAAAGGAGAGACAATCTTTTTTACTGGTCATTTTCGTTATGGAAACAATTAGCAAGTAAAGTTACGCTCAACTACTCTCACTCCTCTATGCACTTGGCAGGAAGTCAGCTACAATGGGCAATTATCAACTGGGCTTCAGATTCATGCGTAAAGTGACACCTGTAATTATAATTATGAACATCGTGCATTACATGGTGCGTATTCCTATGGACATTCTTGCGTACTCAAATGACCAAAGTGTGGGAGAAATGGGGGGCTCAATAGGGGCCCACAGCAAATCTTTGTCTCGTGGCTCCCTAGTGGTTTAATCCGGCTCACCATAACTGTAAATTGCCAACAGCAATGAATCAAATTCAAATTGATACTAGCAACAACCCGTGCTTGCTTGCAGTCTGAATGAATGCCGTACACATGTTGTAGCACTTTTGAGACTTGTGTTTAAACAGTCACAAATGTTACACTTCCTGGTACTATCTCAGGATCGAGGACTAAAGGACAGAAACTATGGCTAACGGCAGGAGCTAAAACTTGAACAAGACTTGTCTTGTTGAAAGGTAGAAAAGTTTCAGAGTATCTAAAATACTCCCAGGGCTCCTAGAAAAGTTCCATTATGCGAAAGGGAAACACATCCTGTGTCCCTGTAACTTAAAAGGTCACACGTGAAAAAGTAAATCACAGAGTCAGGAAGCTACAGGGAATCAAGAGATAATGAGCACGGGGATAAGGGTGTTCCTATCTGATGAATGCAACGCACACCATCTCATATTTAAAGACTTCAGAGCCCAACTTCTACAATGCCCAGCACGTCTGGCAGATGTATGAAGGCTTTCATAAACACACACAAACTATACACACCATCACCTCCGACAGGAACCGACTCCTGACTGAAACGTAATAGGTGACTCAGTACCTGAAGTGTGAAGCTGAACCCCCGCTCCACCGGTTACTGCTCAGCTTAGCGGATTTTACATTTACAGGATTCCTGCCGTGGCTCCGGTGTCAAATGACATTTTGTCAACTTTCCGCAACATTTGTAAAATTTCTCAGACAATTTAAGCACCTCACCAGACTGAGATTGATGCACCATTCAGCCATATTTGAATCCAACTTAAACAAGCGTAACATGTGCCCTTGACTTCATAATTAGCTTGCAATTTAACTTCTAATCTTCATTAACATTTGCCAGTGGCTACAACCTTCACATTAGTGTGTCAGTGTGTGTGTGTAAGCCGGAGTTTTCCTACAAGTTTCCACTCTTTATCTGATAACACAGATCCTGCCCTTTCTTTAACGCCCTCCCTTCCTCTTTTGTTCAGCTCTCTCTCTCTCTCTCTCTCTGACGAGTTGACCTTGTGTATCAGTCTCTGTCAGCAGTTTAACGGACCGGCGGATATTCCAATCAGGGTCCTGAATACTAACAGAGCTAGTGGCCCGTGACACCAGAACTACTCTGATTATTAACACTGTGGACTCCTAAAGGACAAAAACGGCGGGTTAATGTTCCTCGACACCCTCGGGTGCAGAGTACCAGGGCCTGACAGGAAACTATGTTTAGCAATTATGTTGGAAAAGTTCAGAAACCCCTGGTCTTTCTCAACAAATGCCTAACGCCTACTAACACGTACGAACTGCTATAGTTCATGCATTTGCACTTAGTTCATTCTGCTGATTGTTCTTCTGATAAGTGTCAACTATTTTAGGTTTGAAGAAATTGGTCAACATTTTTGGAAATACTACTAATAATAAGTGAGCTGTTGGTAGACTGACTTTTGAACTTTGGAGGCAACCAAGCTAGCCGTTTCCCCTACTTCCACTCATTAAGCTGAGCTAAGTTAACCACATCCTGACTCTAGCTCTGTACTTTACACACAGATACGAGAGCAGAATACAGTAAATCTTCTTTTCAAAGTCTTGTAAACAAAGACAATAGGCATTTTCCCCGAGATGTTCAACTATCTCTTTAACCAGCCCTGTTTGAAGTATTCTATTGATGTGGAAAATCTGCCCTGGCAGTGTGCCTCAGTGACACAAAGCAAGAAACAATTACTCCAATGATATTCCACTAATGGTATCATTATTTGGAAGCTTTTAACTTAATTGTATAGATTATGAAGACAAATAACCAAGTTCTTGGCCAGAAAGTGATAAAAGTAAGTAAGCTGATGAAAGTTTCAGACGACATATAACAACAGACTAGAACAAGTATTTGTTCTGAAGTTCAACTTTGAACTTGCTTTGCATTATTATGGATATTGATAGCTATGTACTAAAGGAAAGCAGCTAATTCATTACATTAATGTGGCTTGAAAGGATAAAATAATGGAAAGTAGTAATGCCATTAAAGTGAATAGAACCAAGCTGTGAGAAAGACTGTACATCCAAGTCTGACAGGTTGCCTCATTTAAATGTCTTTATAGATGTTGGTGTCTGTATTCTTTTTGTTTCAACTTGGCTCCAGATCACCTCTTCTGAGTCGCGTTCAGTTTCTTAAATGTGCAGCTTTTTAACAGCATTCATTTGTACGATTTATGGAATAATTCCGTTAAAATAGAATTGTCTTCGCCTTCCTCCCTTTTTCCCCCGGTCTGAGTTCAACTCCAGATCCCCTGCCCTATAATGTGCTGCGGGTTGGGCCGAGAATTCAGGAAGTCATTCCTGTTGTCTCCATGGCAACCCTGAGGTCAGCCCTGCGGGGCCGGAGACCCCTCCTCAAACACAAAGAGCCAAGAGGCCTGGATCAACACAAACAACCCGGCTCACACACACATACACACACAAATGCAGGCAAGCTCACAAGGACATAAACTGCATTCTACTAAATAAAGGACTTCCTGTGTAACCTCCATAGAAACAACACATACTCAGTATGCAACATGCAAACTACTGTAAATCACTGGGGAAGATGCGGCGTTGGATTGATGCCTACTGTACATTCGTCGTTAAAGGACTACATCAAGTTTTTTAACAAACTGATGCCACAATCATCCCAGCGCTCTGAGTAGATCATTGGCTCTGCTGCTACATGCTAAAGCTTTACACCAAGTAGCACAGTATTAGCCTGGTACATGAGCATTCTGTGGAAAGTGAGAAAATGAAAATACATAAAGCTCATTCAATTGATCTTAAATGATACAGTATAGGGGCTAATTTAGGCAGGCTTGTGTAAGAGACTGAAATACATGATATAATGTACTCAACAACAACAATTTCCACAGGAAGTGATGGTGGTGTGCAACAGGGAAAAGTGAACAGCTGAACATCAGAGCATTTTGAGTGTATACTCGCTCGACATCCACATATAAACCCGTCATCATCCTCTGCACGGAGTTTAAGAGAGAATGTTAGTTTCACACAACAACAACGTGTGGAGCACCACAGGCAATGATTTACCGGGAACACAGGGATGATTTTGGTATCTATATTCTCCTCACTTACAAGGTACTTTGACCAACAAGCTAATGTCCTAAAAAATATTCATTGTTACGGATTCTGCCTTGTGCTGTTAGAATAATACTTACACTTTTCTCACTGTGAAAGTTTTTCCTCAGTCCTCCACACACTCATTCTGCCTGGGAACCAAGCCGACCATCATCCCAAGAGAGGAAGAACACAGATGAATAGGCAGGGCTGAGAGGGTCACTTTCATATGCAACCCGCTACAGATTACTGATTACCTACTTCGAATGTTCTTTCAGAAGTTGACTATTCAGTGATCTAGTGGTAAACAGCGACACGGTTGAACTATGACCTCCGGTTGGTGATTATCATAAGGCAAACAACCACCAATATGAAGTCAAAATCCATTATAAGCATTCTTTCACAGCTTTTTAACCCTTTGAATATCCTATCCACTGGTTCAGATGCACTTATCAGCCTAATATACTATCCTATGGGGGACCCTAACCTTTGATGCACCAGGTTTAGATGGGTTTATCCTCCGCTGCTTCGCTTTAATCTACTAATCTACTGATTTCTCAAATTTAAAAAGACACATTCTATTAATGTATGACCTGAATACTTCACATTATTTTTGGAGTAGCCTACTTGAACTTCAAAAATGATGTGACTCAATTACAGAAGAGTACAATTCAGAACTAAGTACCATACCATATATAGACCACATCCCTCAGTATGACTACCACAGTGTACTACAGTGTATAGTACTTTGGACGCTGGACATTTGAGCTGATGATATGCATTTGTTCAAAGTATGTTTGTGCCATTACATACAGATCTGAGTTCATGTCATCTGATAGCACATACAGGCTTTTTTTTATATTTTGAAATGGACTCTATCAGTTCTGCTCTACTCTGCAGTACAACACTTTTGACAACCATCACAGTTCATTAAAGCACCCAGCCTGAGCTCCGCTGCTGTGTGACATGCAGTGATTGACGCGGATACGTTCACTTCTCGCGCTAAAGGTGCTTTGACAAACTCAATACAAAAATGTACTGATTTAGAGTTTTTTTGGATTGTCAGCATAGTTATATACCAGATAAAGCCCGAGTAAGGGCATTTAAAGATTCTAATGGCTCTTCTAATAAATACGGCTTATAGAAAATTCGCTAAGCGGCACTTTTGCCTGTAAAATCGTCCCGTGGTTCTCACATCGCTTGGCCGCTCTCATTGGCGCGACTTGTGGATGCAAGTTGTCAGACAAACAGAAGAATCTACACTCAAAGTTATTTTTTGTTAACATTAGTTGTGCTATTGATATTAAATCCATGCCGAATTTAGGTTCGGTATGTTTTAATGTAGAGAATATCTCGATGACTGTTTTACAATGCATGCCAGTGTGCTGAAAGCTATGGTAACTCAAACTTCATTAATTTCTGACCGGAGTTTGGCGTCATAGTAAGCCCCGTGCGAGAGACGACGGGACCAGTCCGGAGGTAAGTTAACTCACCATGAACACTTCCCTGCAGACAACAGTTGGAGACAGCGGACCAGCTTTGCTGCTCTTTGTATTTCAGGAGGATTTTAAACAGCAGCGACCATTCCGGGCGAACTTTGACAAACAGTGACATAAAATAAACAGTGTCAGAAAATAATTGCAGTCTTCTGTCAGCGCCGGTCTCTGGTGCTCAGCGACTCCACCGGAGCGGGGATGAACTTCGTGATGACAAACACTTTTTAAAGTTCAGTAAATCGTCAGATTTCATCTGTCTCCGCTGAGACAATCTGCAGTAACTCTGGTGGGTTTTGTAGGAAGAAAACAGGACGGAGTCCGGCCCTCTTTTCAATGACCGGTTAGTTATGTTAGCTGAGAATCGTTAGCCACAACAACAATCCGTTTCCGGTCATTCTTTTCGGCATAATAAGCTACATTAATAACATAATATAGAAAATATAGAAAGTATACATACTTTAACATGTTTATAAAAGTCCGATATTTCCATACCCTTTGATGAATATCCCATGGCGTCATTTTTACTGTAAAAGTAATGCTTTTGTTATGAAAACTTCCGGTACCGTGTTGTCGTCTTGTGTCTAACTTGACGCACCTTTTAGACTGGCCAATAGCCAGGAAGCTGTAGGACAGTGGGGCCAACTCTCACCTTGCAGACGCAGAGGCTGGTACACCCCCCCCCCCATAGTAAGGCTTTCCCATAGACCGTTTGCTCCTAAATGCAACCCTCACTTAAAGCTAATTCATACAGTCCTAGAAGCCCTGCAATGTCTATGTTCTACTTCCTGTACATGTGAGGACATTTAATCTGCAGTGTAGCTCTACACAGAAATCTGTACATTTGCCAAGGCACATTATTGCTTTGTTTAGACACAAACCAGAACAATAAAAACCCACTGGTCTCTCCCACCGGGCCTGAATACAACTAAACGATAAGACGCCCAACAGTGAGGAAAGGATAGCGAGGCCTTATCTCACCTTGCAGAGGCTGCATCAACCTCCACACTGCTGACTTTTGGGAGGTCAACTGTATGCTGATGTTTCATTCCTCACGGATCAGCTGAGAATGTTTTAATAGCACGTCTCCTTTTATGTGCAGACGTTCTCCGGCTTGCAGTGTTGGTTATGTAAAGGGGCACACATTTCGCTATACTCACAAGAAGCCTGGATTGACCACGTGAATCAGTTTTACCCTTTATTTTATCCTGATCCTAATTTCCACAAATACCTCGGCCATATGTTGTACACCGTGAAGTAGTCCAGAATGAATTGTTGCATCTAATGTAAGTAAATGCCGAGTAGGCCCATGTGACACTTGCTTTGGCCCGCTTTGAGCCTTCAGGGTTGGAGAGCCTTTGTCTGAGCACTGTGTGCTGTCTGGGTAACCCTGGGCAAGCCCAGATCCTAACCCTGAACTGGCCCCTTGAAGAAGGGAGAGTCGCTCCAAATGTCCTCACTTCACAGGGTGAAAAGTCAAACCGCTTCTCTCACAGATACTGTATATTACGGACAAGGACACACACACACACACACATCTCACGCTTTCAACCTGAAATGGCAGTACACATTTTTGCAGTTAGCTTTTTCCACCACCCTCATTATTGCTTTGTTTAGGGTGCAAACTAGAGCAGAAGCCTGCTGGTGTCAGGATCTGAACGCAGATAAAACACCTCTAGCTTAAAGAATAAGTGTTTACACTCAAAGCACCATAAGGATGTGGGGATTAGGTAAGAGAATTGACACTCATAGCAGTGGTGGGATGTGTGACCTGCAGAGGATATCCCACTCATAGACAGTATACCAGTATACAGCTTACATCAGATCCAAACAGTTTAGGAAATCATCATCACACCATCATATGACAAACAACTAGTGTACATACACTACTGACTGAGTAATGTGCAAGCAGCCTAAATGTGTTCTTGCAAGCTACTTCCATGTTTGTTGGGTTTTTTTTGACGCCTCCAGGCTTTCCATGTCGTCCCTGTTTTTAGCCACGCTAGCGGTGTGGCTCTTCGTATGGCAATATCGTCATTTGGCCAGTCAGTCAGTCGGTCCACCACTTCGGTTGAGACTGAAAAATCTTTTTTAACTAGTTGATTGATTGCCACAAAATTTTGTACATTCTCAAAAACAATTGGATAAATTGGAATGAAATTTGGTACTTTCACGTTGCTAGGAGGATAATTTATAATAACTCTGGTGATATATTGAGCTCATAGACTGAATATGTATTAAATATGTCAAGAAGATGTAAAAGAAAAGGAAGGCAAACATATAATAAAACGTCATCAGTGTACACTATTTTGTGTTCTGTGGTACTGACCACAATTCCCCGCACACTATCGTCTTCTCTTATTGCTTGTGCCAAAGGTTCTATGCAAAGTGCAAAAGGTGTTGGTGATAGGGGGCATCCTGGACCAGAGGACATTTGCATTTTTAGGGTCAGCAAGCCGTCCATTTATCTGATTCTCCCTGGAAGAGCTGGATATAAGGCTTTTATGCTGTTAAAGGTGCACTGTAAACAAACAAAAATTATATTTACTTTCAGTGTTACTCTCAAAACCGCATTGTTTGTGTCCTTGAGGCCTTACAAACGTGTCAAATGCATTTCCTGCCTCATAAAACATTTGCAAAGCTGATTCTTCTTAAAAGTCTAAACCCTGCATTGTTTACATCCATGTTTACTTGCAAGCAGTCTTCTTCTTCTTTACCTTTGCTGGTCGCATTGCTGCGTTTCTTGGCACATTACTGTCTAAAACCTTTGGCTGGACTGTTTATTGCGTCACCTGCATGCGCATGTATGTGCATCCTTGTGCAAGTGTGTGAGATAAACAAAATGGCGACCCGCTCATAAAAAACACTGCTCCATGGTGCTACCAGAAGTGGAAAACTCCACAGGATACATTTAAATTTATCGCATCAAAAAATATCCAAATTAATTATTTGTTCTGCTCTTAGAAGACTAACAAAATGGCCACAAGTATGAGAAAGAAGGAAAATCTAGCAAAAAAGTCAAGGAACATTTGTGTTTTGGGTATTTTAATAATAATATTCACTGAAAGTGGCCCCCAGTCATTATATCAGGTTAACATATACAGTCAAGGCTTAAACTCACACTTCAACACACAGATTCCATGTGCAAATGAGGCATGAAACACAAGATGGTCAGTGTTGGTAATTGCCGTCTGATCGGCAGCAGTGGAATGAAAACAGATCATTACTGTAGCTTTTTCTCAGACAGTAGAAGATCAAAGTCTTTCAACAATTCAATCTCAATAGAGATGATGATCTGCAACCACAGTAGTTTATATATACAGAATATACAGCATACATTACTGAAGAAAACCATGGGAGAGGTAGTGTTTGCACGTCTAAGCAAATATGTGTTTCGTATACATGAGAATGCAAACATGGCAGAGGAGAGACGGGGGGGGCTGTAGGTCAAATTTCACTGATCTGTTAAAAGTGGCAGAGAATAGATGAGAAAGCACATATTTCTACTGACTACTGTGACACTCACTTTAAGCTGAGTTGTTTTACTGATGTCTATCCTGACGTCTAAATGTGTTTTCTGGATTCCCTGGGTAAAAAAGAGAAACAACAAGGGCTGTTTTTTTCTGTCAGTGTGGCTCATCTTCATCTATGTTCCTCAGGATTCGGGCCATAGTGGAGGACATCATCCTGAGCTGCAGTCCAGCCCATCTGTAAGGTGGAGAAGCAGGCGGCCCAGTGGCTCTGGGGGTCGATCTGCTGCAGCGATAGCTGTTCAGTCAAAATGGGAGGATTTCTTAGACAAATGTATCCCATGGGGATACATGCATTTAGCAGGAATTCTGGTATGAACATAAAATAAATGTATACTTATCTTTTAAGGTTTTTTTTGTTCATTTATTGGTTTATTTACACACTGCACTGCACATTAATAAACACTGCTGCAGCCAAGAGGCTATTTCTCATCTATAGTGCCTGGACAGATGTTACAAAGTCAACCTAAAAACAGAATATAAGATTAAAATTAAAGTTATCAGTTATAAGCACGCAGGACAATGATAAAGAGAAAAAAGAATATTAATGTTTGTAAAAAATGTCATTCAGGACACCATTATACTACATTGTTGTGACTGAGAATGAGATGACGGATATGAATGTTAATAGAAATATGGACTAAAGACAACATTGTGCTGCATTATTAGACATTAACTGAAACATGCAAAGCAGAAGCACAGATATAAAAATATAAATAAAATGCCCAAGTCACTCTGACCAAATAAAAACAATAAAAGACATGCCTACATGAGGACAGACTGACAGGACAGCGACAGGTGACAGCAGACAGACAGGGAAGTTCACAGTACAGACAGGCTGAGGACAGTAAGGTGCTAGTGCTGACAGAGCTGAGTGCTAATTAACCATTTCTTTAAATGAGCTCTAAATAAACTGAATGTTCAGGTCTCTAATAGTTGCTGGGACAGAGTTCCACTCTAGTGCAGCTTTAACAGAGAACACAGACTGACTAAAAGCGCTTTTTCTCAGTGGGATCATGAAACCCCCTCTTACTGCACCTCATGTGAACTGAGCAGTTGTTTTCATGTCCACAAACTGTCCGAGCAGAGAAGTCGAGCCGTGTACAATCTTGTACATTAGACAAGCATCTATATATTTAATCAAGTTTTCCCAACTGAGCAAGTTATATTTTTAAATATTGGGCAATGATGAAAATGTACCGCTTTCTCATCAAAGATTTTAAGTGTTTGTTTGTGCAAAGACTGTAATGGTTTTAGAGTAGTGGTGCTGGCCTGTGACCAGGTTGTTAAACAGTGAGTGACATGGGGAATGACCATAGAATGCATGTAGATCATTGCTGACGTGTTCACACTGCTTGCTGTCTCCTTTCCTCTCCTCTCTCTAAAAGACAAAGTTAATAACTTCAACCACTTGGTAAGTAGATTAGCTATTTGTTAGAAATTCTGATAACATGAAATATGTATACTTCCCCTTTTATTGAGAGGTTTGACACTGCTGCCTTCTCTTCTTTCTGTCATCTCCTGCCTCTCCGGCTGTGCATGTATACGCATCATTTTGATTGTGGAAATGAGCTCTGCTACATCTTCAATGCGATCTTGCCAGGAAGCATTACGTGTCGAGCTGTGTGCTTAGCGCTTTGACATCTGATTTAAAAATCTACATCCTAAATTGGTCTTGCTCACATTCTTATCAAATCTGACTTATGTGTGGATCATTAATAGACACAACATGGTCACTGCAGGCATCATTCATGCAGAGGAAAACTAAATCTTTAGTTGATGCTGAGACAGTCCAAACCTCTGTCTCCACAAAAGCCAGGAGAAACCAACAAAAGCAACCTAAAGTCGCTCAACAATATGGGCTTACCGTGGGCTGGAGCTCAAGGGGAAAATATAAATAGCAACCGATTATCTCTTCCTCAGCACCAACAGTTTATTTATAATACTGCACAGCAAAGATGAATGTGATCACACACTGTACTGCCTCTGGACAGTGTTCACTGACATTGCAGATAGGTGACTGATTTGTGTTTGTACCTGAAAGACGGGGGTAATGGCAGGCTGGAGCTGTGAAGGACTATGTGCAAACCTGACTGATGGAGGAGATCCAAGATACCTTTGGACCTTCCCAAGGGCAGTTGTCAAAAATCTTAATCAAGTTCACATGCATCTGGATTTTTTTTGTCTGTTTTAATACAAAACAAAAGTACACAAAATGGCTCTGGGTCTGAGGCAAAGATAAGTCTCCCCAAGAGAAGTCATGACACTTGTGAGTTGAGTGTTTCACTGTTGATTTGTATTGAAACATCACCACCTAGTGGATGCCAATGGGTAACGCATAGAGTCCGAGCCTCACACATCAGTGCACCTCTACACACAGACTTTCTGGGTAAATGAAGCATGAGACTCACAGTGGTCAGAGATTAAAAGGCATTTATTGTCAAGAATCAGTGCTTTCCTAACACAGAGCTTCAGCACTGACAGTCACGATCTGATCAGCAGCAAGTCACAAGTACGAGCTCTGGGTCAAACTTCTGGGTGGCAGCGTTTCACCGCACAGTACAACACTAGTACAGAAATATCACAGATTGTGTGTGACTAGACAGAGGTTCAAACAGATATTCTATGTAAACTAATACGTGTTTCAACACAAACACAAACTTTT
>NTHP01000161.1:231183-274724 GCA_003416845.1 Oplegnathus fasciatus
TGTGTGTGTGTGTGTGTATGAGTGTGTGTGTGTGTGTGTATGAGTGTGAGAGAGAGACGGGGCCTGGTCTATTTCCGTTCTGAAGAAGTCCATCCACCTCCGTCCTCTCTTATGGATGAAATGTTTCAGCATCACTCCACTGTATCCGTCCATGCATGCATGCGTGTGTGTGTGTGTGTGTGTGTATGTGTGTGTGTCTACATCCTGCAGGTCCCTCCACACAGAACTCCCTCACTCACAGGCCCATATAGGCTACAGCTGTGTGCAAGAGAAAGCATGCACGGGCCAGTGTGGACCAGGTCCACGTCCAGTTTGCAGTTTGTCGCCGCTCCTATGAGAGGCTCAGTGAGCGTGGTGGTGGGTCAGGTGTAACTTGCTCGGGAGGGAAGAAGAAGGGGATGGTGGGAGGATGAAGGGGTGTGTCACCATGCCCCATCATCAGCGGACTCACACTCCACTCAGATGAAAAATAAGAACTAATTTCTCATCTGCTCTTGTCTCCCCACTATCATCACTGTCATTCACGCCGATGCCTGAGTCAAGTGGCGAGTATTTGGACTCCACCTGAAATATTCCATTTATAGATGCAGCAGCAAATTGCAGAAGTCTCGCTGAAGCCTGGCGCTGAGAGTAGTAAAAGTAAAACCCTCCCTGTTGGCTTTTATCTGTGCAGCATCCATCTCAACAGCTGCTGTTCTCAGCTCTGGGGTGCGGTTGAGCCTTTCCCAGCCGTATGCACTGTATGTAGGCCAGTGCTCTTGCAACAGACATCACACAGGCTGTTATAGAACCAGTAGGCCTGTAACAGGGGGAGAAAAGGTGCCTGTGTCATGTCATTTTGAATCAGGAGTGGCTTATATTCACTGTGTGCATCCACCTCCTCCTCCTCCTCCTCCTCCTCGTCCTCCTCCTCTATACAACCACCATACATGCATGGAGAAAAGTCTCCTCCAGATTTATTTGTCACTGCGATCGGCGCAGAACCCACATCCACCCCCTTCCTCCAGGACCAGAAAATGCATCAAGTTGAAACGATGCCTTGCTCCCGGTTTCTGCATGGTCTGCATGGAGCTGCATGCATATGGGCAGATAGAAAGATAGACCGACCCACCTAAGCGAGGCGCTCCTCAAGCTTTACGTCCCTGTTCTATTTTAAGCCCTCTGTGCGGACTGATAGCCCAGCGCTGGAACGGAAGATCGATTCATTGCATCTAAAGAAGGAAATGTCCAATATATAGCTCCGGCTCTAAGTGGCTATGCATCATTTTCAGTCATGTATTAGAAGCCGTGGATTCGGTCATGTCATACTGTACAGTGGCGGCTGCAAATAAGGCAGGCCGTCAGCACATACATGTCTTAAACTATACTGGCTTCAGCACTGTTTCCTCTCATCACTGTTTGGATGGAGACTACCATAGCAAAGCAGTGTGTGTGCGTGTGTGTGTCTTTTACGATTGGGTCTGCACTGAAAAGCGGCACTGGTTGACTAATACATGCATGCTGAGTGTACTAGCAGTAGGGTAGTGTGGGTTGTAATGCAGAGAGGCACAGTATGCACTACTCTTATGGGCATTTTAAGATATAGGCTAGTCCTCTTGCTATTAAAGCATATAGGATCACAGTATATGTGTGCATGCCTCCCTATAGGTATATAGCAACAGTGATGTAACTGTAAATACACTGGGGGTAAACTGGTATATGATAAAAATGAATTTGATTTACAGAAAGAAAGATGGATGAACTGTAAATGATAGTTAGCCTCCGCTACAATCCTGTATACCTTCTTTAAAAGGTGAAACCAGTTACATAAATGGAAAGGTAAAGTACAGGAACATGCAGTAGTACAGTAAAGCTCCTCCCTACAGCAGTATAACAAAGCATCAATGATCAATGTGTAGCTTTCTCACACTGTGTTATAAACCTAAGAATTCACCTTTTAGACATAGAACAATAGTCACAAATGCTCATTTTACTGATACAGTCACGAACAAGTGATCTAACTTATTGACAGTTTAGCAGGAAGGATGGCCCTCTTTACTGCACTGAACTGATGAAACCGGAAAGTCAATGGAAGTAAATTCTTGCATTGCACTGCAATCACTTCAGGTCAACGTTAGCCTCACTAAAGTATCCCCAAATCCATCACTTCTTTTAATTTCACAGGGAGCTAGTATATGTCACCGCCCTCACCTTGAAGGTGGAAACACGTGCCAAATTGATCTCAGCTGTAAAATTAATACACAGGAAACACACACGCATACAGTATATCCACTGTAGAAGCTCAAGCAGACGAAAAATGAAGGTGTGTGGTGATTGTGTGTATGCTTGCATCTGTTTATTCTGGACTAGTTAGTAAATCAAGCAAAACAACTTACAGCCAGGCTTTTTCTTATGGAAGCTCTCAGAGAAAAAAAAAGAAAGAAAAATGTCTGAACTTTGTGAACTTTTTACCTGTCGATATAGAGTACAAATCCAATAGCAGTGCTGTCTTTTTCCCTAAATTACATTACGTGCTTGTGTGGAAGTGATTGGGATCATTTCTGTGTAAGGTAGCGTGAGGCCAAGGATTGCTGTAACACTGAATTGCCAGCCTGTCGTAAATGTAACTGATAATGGAAACATTGAATTTTTATAATGACATTCCCCAAAAACTTTATTTAATGTGGATCGGTTTAATGAGGTCAATATTGGTGCTGATAGCAATCTGTTGTAACAGATCGGTTCATCCACATTAACCATAAATCACATAGATTTGACATCACAGCTAGCCATTTTGCAAACCACGCTGCAGTATTTTAGAAATTTGAATGTATTTTTCCTACAATTTCAGACATCCATTGGCTTCCATTCATTTTCATACAATATGAAAATCTGTCAGCAAACTTTTGAAAGTTGCTGGAATTGTGTAACCCATCACAGTGGAGCGCTTATTTATTTTTGTCTAAGCAACATTATCATTATAAGCTAACGCAGTGCAGACTTTTCAAATTAATCTGCACTTCAGCTGCATTACCATGTGATCATAATGTAATGTTGAGCGTGATGGATCACACAACTCAATCAAGTTTGAAGAGTCTGCTCGTTGATTTTCATACCATATAGAAATGAATGGTAACCAATGGACGCCTTGAGTATACGTGATTTGTAGTTAAGGAGCTAAAAACTTGTAAACACACTGGTACTGTATGGTCCTTTAATCTTGTATTCAGACACCAAATCCATTAATAGCCCAGGCCCAAACTTCATTTAAAGATGACATAACTTACATAAATAGACATAAATTAGTAAGTCCTTTTTGCAGGTAACGCAGTACCCTTTACCAGTGTAACTCGAGGATGTCAAATCTACCTCAATCACTACTTATTTTAAACAGTCAGTACAGCTAAGGATGGTTACAACCATGAGGAACAAAGAGATATCGCCATTCCTAATGTGCCAAAAGAGTCTCATAATGAGAGGGGTACCCACAGTATTGACGATGAAAAGACGTGTCTCCTGTTTTAGACAGCGTGGGTGTTGGCGGGGATTTCTCTCTTGAGCTTCCTCTGTGATCAGACTGATCAGAGCCCACTGTTCATGTTTATGGATGAGCTGGTTTTGAATCACACTGTGAATGTGTCAGTGGACGTATTGGAAACATGTCATTGTTGCCTTTGGCCTGTCATCGCCGCCTAAAGGTATCTCCAACACTGCAACGAGAGTCTAAATGTTACCAGTTTAGTTTGCTTTTGGACACTTTGCCTTTTTAGTTTGGTTCGTTTGGTTGAGCGAGTGCAGTGTCATTCGGTGACAGGAAATAGCTGTACTGAGACAGCCAAAAATGCAAGATTCTATGCTTTTAAAACAGCGCTCTGCTAAAAACATAATCAGAACCACTCGAGTTAACAACCTCAAAACAAGGTTTTATGAGCATAACAAGGCACATATTGACATTTGAACACTAGCAGTTACTCATAGGAAAGCTTAGCATAACAAAATGAATCCAGGGCTAACTGCAGTCTGGACTGATGCTCATATTCAGCTCTTTTAACTCAGAACATCAGAGAAGAAAAGTTCAGACTGTTTTGCAAGATGAGAACGTAAAGTCTGTCCAAAAACTCTACAGAACTTACGAGTCTTTAACTGAGTTCCGTCAGCAGCCATTGTTAATCGTAAATAGGGAGTTTTGAAATATATAAATAAACTAAACACAAAAACACAGCAAAGTTAACTGGAACCAAAGACAGTGAACAGTGGAATTGTGTGCTAACAGCATTTTCTTAACTTCGTGTGTTTCAGAGAAGAGAAGCCTATCCAAGCAAGAACGGTGAACCTGGTTGGGCAGAAAAAACCTCCGCAGCAAAACGACGTCCGGTGAGTGGCACTAGTTGTTATTCAACCAAAAACTCCATATCACCCGGTCCATATGGAATTTAAAATAAGTTTAAAATGGGTGTTAATATTTGCTTTTGCGTCACTTTAACGTCACATCACCCCACTGGCCCAAAACAACCTCCAATCAAGAGCTGGCCGTCTGTTCTTTCGCCTCACATTTATGTTTTGTTGTGAAATCTATTTTACACCTCGGATGAGTCAACAGTATAAAAGATAAACTCGTGTTCTGGTGACTATCTTTTACAAGCGTGACTCAGGCCATTATCATGCAATTTGTATGATGCTCTAAGTGGAATGGCATTGCACGGGCGCCTCATTTAGACTTTCTGAGTTCTATTTAGGAAATATGCCTCAGTTGGTGTCACTGAAAATATGTGTTAAACACACACAGAGCCCACTGAGCTGTCTGTCATCTATCAGACAGCAACCACATAGCTTTCCGCTGTAAAGATGGACATGGTCTGTGTGATAAGTCCCGACCAGGTCTTATTGAGTCACAGAGACTAGCTGATGTTGTCGTCCTCCTCCGCAGAATTGCTGGCTTAGGCCGGATTCAGACGCTCTCAGTGTCTCACAGTGTGCTCAGCTCCCCTGCTCATCTGGAGGAATGTCTTCCATCATGTCTCTGTGTGTGTGACAGGGTTGCACTACTTCTCACCTGTGTAGATATATACAGAATATATAGATACATAGTATGTATGGATTGACCAACATAGCAAATCAGTCCAGTTCTATTTGCCCATAGCAAAGACAAGCTTTAAGCTATAAGTCATTTTCTATTAAATGTGCTTGGAATATTCTTATAGATCATTTGACGACTCTCTGTCCCGTCTACAAACCCTGCCTCTTTTGTGGAGCCGCTTATAATCTGGAAGAGCAGGGTTATAGAAAAATTGATGTTGCTAATAAGCTATAATAGCCTCCTCTGTTCACTAAAGTCGAGTTTGTCACGAAAGATTTGTGGCAAAGTTTAGCTGTTTTAAATGCTGGCCTTTAGTCTTCATTTACAACATTTTTCTCACTCCGTAGATGAGCTACAGCGAGCTGAACAGCAATCAACAGAAGATACTGTACAATACATGACTCAGCCTGAGAGCACCTCAAGCTCTGAGGCTTTTCCCACTTTGCATCAGACTACAGTAAGGCTTTTTCAGGCCAATAGTGTCGCAAAGTAGGAGGGATTATATCGGCCACCCAGGGTTGTGAAAGGAAGAACTCGTTCATTTTTTGAACAGACTGTGTCAGCTTTTGGAGCGTTTTTCAGGATTTGGATGGTCACCAGTCAAATCATTACTTAAAACAGGATTGATAGAAAGTCAAAGGTACAAGACTGCACACAATCTTTAGTGGAGAAGTCCATTACAAGTTCCAAGCAGCGCTGCGGTAAATCACAGAGGTTAACAGGTGGTGGTTTGTTACCAACTGAGACGACAAAGCAATCAGAATCTGATAGAACTCTGAATCTTGTTGCTCTGGCATCTAGTTGAAATATTTATATACAGTATATTATATAATATAAACATAATGTAATAGAATCATTAAGCTCCAATGATTCTGACTGACATGGAGGTTACTGTTAAAAATGTAAATTAAAAAAAATGAAACTTTATATGCAAATTCACATTGTGAAATTTACTTCCAGCTTCTGCGGTGCCAACATCTTTACTTCTGTATTCCTCTAAAGCTGTAAATCGTGGGACGCTTTCATCCCTTTGCAAGCTTGGCAGCTGACATGATACTGAGAATGCAGCTGGTGAAATAACGCCTCCCATCTCGTCTCCAATTAGTGGGGATTGGATGCTTGATGGGTTGGTCAGGAGCGATTCTTTATAATGGCTCAGCTCAGTGATCATCTGTCCTTCACCGCCGTGTGTGTGTGTAAAGTCTGGATATTTGATCAGTGGTTGTTAATACAGACTTGAATTGCAAACGTTACTTGAAACAGGCTCTGTCGTTTCCGCTCTTTGATGTTATATGAGCATCTCCGTCCCTGCAGGCTTATTTGCGCGTTGAAATGCGAGTTTCCATGTATTTCTGTGCGCAGTGACTTCTGCAGCCAGTAATGTCTTTTTTTCTGCCACACAATGATCAAAGGATAAAGCTTGTTTATGCTCTATCTGTGTGCGCTGCATGTGTGTGTGTGTTGGAGTGTGTGTTGCTGGATCAGAGAGTGAGGTGGGATTACAGAGTAAGTCAGCTGGAGCACATCTGCTTCTCTGAGGAATCCCACAATATGGCCCCCATTTATAACATTATACAATCTGTGCCTTTCTGGTCAGTATTCCCCACATTATTCACCAGACATCACAGTCAGTATTCCAACAGTATTCCTTCTGCCGGGGCCATTGGACTGGGACAGAGATAATATCATGTCTGTAAAGTGATTTTAATGCAGACCACACCAAACCAGGAGGACTGTTGAGTTAATTGAGGGAAATTTGTGATATTGGGCTCTATAAATAAAATTGACTTGACTCTGTTAGCCGGTGTTTGGACCGAAAACAGCACTGTGTTAAAAAAACCACAAAGGCTCTGTTGGTGTTGGTGCTGTTGGTTCAGGTATGGCCTGAATCAACCGTTACCCAGGTTCAACTTTATTGTCTTACAACCATGCATGCGTTTTTTAACCCTGACATGCAGCGCTAATGTCTGTCCGAGCACAGCCTTAGCATGGTGGTTCAGTGTTATCATCTCACAATACTGGACCTGTCACTCTCCCTCTCAGTCTGTCATGCATTATCCACTACGGCGGAGAGATTCTAATTTATAATGCCAAATTCACATTTAAATCTATGATAGCAGCTGTTAACATTACCCAAAAAACTGTCTTCTGGAAACCAAATGATTGGTTTTGTGTCAGACATCTAGTGTGGTGTTTGTGAAGCTTGATATCAGTATATAGATCATTTCATAACGTTGGTCATTCCTGCACTCAGTGGGAAACCCTGGATGACAGATGTCAACTGTCCCTTGTGTATTTCTCAAGGCATAATGTTTATTCACAGAATTATTGTAACGTCTGTAGGAAATAAAAGTGGGCAGGGAAACCTGGCTGCTGATGTGCAGTTCCTGCCAAACGTTTGTCAGGTTGAGTGGCTCAGCAGAGACAGAATGGACTTCTGGTGAGATGTTGACTGAGCTGCTGGCAATCTGAGAGCGCTGTAAGAGAAAATGGCTTGTTTTAAACTTGACCACAGTGTACTTTTGAGTTAATCTCTTGGGCTTTTTAAACTTTTAATAAGCCCAGGAGTTGCAGAAGTTTCTCAGTCTGTAGGGGAACATGTAATCCTTCAGCTGTAGTTAATCACCATGTGCACCAAGGCTTTCAAACGATAATATCACCGTGTCATAATGTGTGTTATAATGAATGAATGCATTTTGAATTAGCATTTTTTCCCATGCAATACCCCATGTTTATTAGTCATTCACACTTGGTATGTTCACTTGAATGTCCAACATTGACGGTTCTTATGTAATTAATGCAGTATTTTTGAATACCAGTGTTGCATGGAGTTTAACTCATTTAATCCCAATCTGTTATGATGATGTTTTGCTCCATGGAACAACACACACTGTAGACATTTAGTAATTGCTTTGCTGGAAAAGTTACTGACATAATTACATGTTGTGGGAGCATGGTATAAGTGTGGCAGTACAATCTCCGTGACACAATGTATCAATAATAAACAGGTAATAAATGGGTAAGATAACTTTTCTTCACTTTTACTTGCCATTTGCACCACTACAACAGACTGGTCAGATCTGGTCAAATTATGGCGAAGTCCCATTACTTTTTTTTTCTTTACATGGATCGGATGTTTAGGTCCTCGCTCCACCCCTGTCCCTCCCTCCAGCCACCCGTGTCTGCACAGTTAACCCCATGCTTCTGTAAAGGCAACATAGATGTACTGCAGTGTAAGGGTGTTTACACTTCACATCACTAAATGTGATTGGCCAGGTGTCCCCTGATAGCAGGGTACCATGGCAATGGCCCAGCAGCCCCGTAGTAACCTCGGTGACCCCTGGGATTGGCGAGGAGTCACTTCCTCACTTCCGTCAGGGATTGGCTGTTATCCTGGTCTTCCCATGAGTCTGTGCTCCGGCGGGGACCGGGGAGGGACTTGACACACTCTCAGTTACATTTCTGTATGTTTGAGAGAGTTCTGTCTTTACTGGATAAGACAGAGGTTAAACCTTGCAGTTTTGCTTGTAACTGGATTTCTTGCATAGTCAGTGGGAAGGAATGGGAATTTTATGACTTGATGATATGAACTTAATGTTTTACATCAGTATACATGTAGAGGTTTTACAGGTTTATGTAGTCACCAAGTTAATTGGTGAAATTTGCACAGCAATATTGCGTTGAAGTCTGATGGAGCAAACACGAGCTGTCAGACAAGCATACAGATTTGCAGCAGACCCCCAGGTTGGCCAAACCTCCGTTACACTTTAAGGGTTCAGTATGCTTGAAATGAACTGGTTCTTCTGATGTGTTGTCCGACCATGTCGAAAGGCAAAAGTGTTTACACCTGCTCCGAACGGCCACACACGGGGCGAAAAGCCTGCCATCATAGCCAATTCCAGTCACACCGGCTCTCTGAACTCTGTCCAGGGACTTTTGCGTGACTTTGTAGTCTCTATGCAATGAATAATACAAACTAGCGGTCTCTCCTCAAAGGGATTCATGGCTTGAGCTTGATAGAGGCAGTTTGACCATGCCAACTGCTGCGTAAAGAGGGCGTTGGATTGTTTTCAGAAAGTTGCAAAAATTGTCAATGCAGCTCTTCTCCATTGGAAATGGGGTACACATGCTGTTAGACTTTGTTTGAAGGATGCTGGGGCCTTTACAAACTGACATCCTGGATTAACTTTGATCTACAGTATATGCCGTAGAAGTTTGTGCAAGCAGTGTTACTGTGCATTTCGGGGTAATTTCTTGTGTTTGTTGCTCTGTCGGATTTCATCTTAGCAATGTTGCCATGTTCCCAGATCTCAGCAGTTACTTTGGCGAAAACACTTTTATCACAACCACAGCTACGAAAATAAGACCCAAGCACTGATAAACCCAAACTATCCTTTAAGAGCTTTGTCAGGCAATAAGACTGACTTCCCCAACAGCTCTTTGCAAGAGCTTCTCTATTTGTACTCTGTGCACAATGTACCCGAACCTGAAAGAAATCAATTAACAATGTATCTGCACAAACTCAAAGTTGGCTAGTTATCTTATCTGTCTTCCGCTTTTCTTTTAAAATAACTGGCCGTGGTCCAGCTGCCCAGTTCTTAATTCTGCCATCTTGGTTTGTGTGAAAAAGTAGTCCAGTAATTGGCAGATAAAAAAACCCCCTACTCTTAAAGGTTTGCTGACCCGGTGCAGACGTACAGATTTTTGCTAGAATTCAAGTGGAAGCCAATATTGGACAAACATGCCAGTTGGGAGCTGATTCAAAAAACAACAATTTCAAGAACAAGAACAATCTCTTGACATGTCTTCATTCCACATCACACAAATAATTGCTGTACATTAGGCCTATGATAAATCAGTGAACGCAGCGTAAAAGCTGTACACAGGCAAAACAAGCGCTCCTCTTCAACTACAACAAGAAAATGTACGTCCCGGCAGCTTCTCAAGCCAGATGAGTCTCTGCTACATACAAATTATGTATGTAACACAACAGTTTGATTTTATAATAAATGTCAGGATTTAAATGACGTAAATTGGCACGTTAATACAGAGGAGATAGGGGGTGGCATCCCCTTGCATCCCCCTCAGACCGAGCTCTGTATATGTGTGGGTACAAGGCAATGTGTGAACATGCACTACGTGTGAATGTGATTGTTTGTGTCGAGGAGTATTTGGGTATCTGTGTGTGTATACATGCTGTGTGTGTCTGTGTGTATACATGCTGTGTATATGTGTGTTTGTGCTGCCTGGCTGTGTATGGCGTTGCCAGGCCATATGGAGCGCTGTCTGGGGAGCACACTACCCACTTAGCTCTGCTGTTGGCTCTGGTGCTCTCTCCATCTGTCCCTCCTCTCTCTCTCTCATCCCTCACTCCATCCCACCCTCTCTCTCTTTCTCTCTTTTTCTCCTTATCTTTATCTTTTGTTCTGTCTATCTTCCATTTTTTATTTCTTGGAGCTTGGTCTCTTCTTTTTCGTTTCTTTCCTTTCCCTACTCCCTCTCTCTCTCCTTCAGTCGTCTAAAAATAGTCTTCTTTAGGTATTTGTCCAATTACAAGTGTGTGTGTTTGTATGCTAGTGTGTGCACTTAAGTAATAAGGTGTGTGTGACAGAGCTAAGTGTCTTCTCAAGCACTCCTCTTCTCACACTTTCTCTCTACTTGGTGGTAAATGCTATCGTCCCGCAGCTGCTGTGCTCTTGAACATGCACTGAGCAGAGAATGGTGGTGAGGTTCAGAGCTTGACCAACATCACAGAGCCGGTGAACGCCCTCCTATGGGCCCCAGACTGTTGCAGGTCCTTTTATCCTAAGGCCAGGCTGGGGTTCCAGAGCCAATAATCGATGAAATGACCGGTGGGGGGTCTGTTGTTGTCGGCTCATTGACAACAAGTGGTAACACAGTACATGTTTCCAGCCACCCCTCCTACTTCACCCCAGCCTCCAGACATCCCAGGTGACATGCTGAGTGTCCGCAGGTCCTGGAAAAGTCCGGAAAAGTTTTTAATTGTTAAGCTGAAGGCATCTTCATTATATTCCAGGCATCATTATTCATATTATCCGTTATTTGAAGCAGTGTTTTTAAGGATTTAGAAGGCATCATGCATGCAGTAGCACATGGTGTGCTCATTAACATTTACCTGAAGTGCATTGGGATCCATTATAAGGGGATTATAAGCACTGAGCTTGTGGTAAACTATGAACTGGTGATGGTAAAAGCACTGTGTCCTGCCTTGAGAAGGTCTGATATGAACTGTGAAATAAGAGGATATTGCAGTACAGGATGCCAGATATGTCTGAAGTACAATGTTCCTCTCATAACATGGTCACAGTTATTTCATAAACAAATTTAAGTGATCATCATAAAAATAAATAAAATCAGCTCATATATAATTGTCTGATTTTTCTTTAACTCTCCACATTATCAGCTCCAAACATCCTGTATCGGTTGGGCTCTAATCACAATACATTTACTAAATGCATTGCCGAGAGTCTTTGAAGATACAGGCTGTTACTGTAGGCCTGTTGTGGCTTTAAATGTCTTCCTCTCTGATACTTACAGATGACCTGATCGTGTACTGATGTGCTCTGTGATGGCTCTTTGCTGTGGGAAGTGGGTTTCTTTACCAAACACCAAACCAAATGATGTTTCTAAATCTCTGAAAGTGTGTTCAGACTGAAGGCAAACAACTCAGCCACTGACTGAATGAATGGAGCAACCACAATCTGAAAACTTCTCAGGAACTCCAGTTCTTTCTGTTTTTTTCCCCCTCCTGTTTTCTCTGTTTTCCTCTCGGCTCTGTGTGTTTATGAAGTGAAAACATAAAGACTCTAGATACGCGCAAGTTTTTTGCTCAGGTTGAAGTATTTTCACCTCACACGGACTTTGTGTTCTGTCTGATCACATGTTACTGTTAAGGTCACTTTTATTAAAAATTCAAACCACTGTGCAAATGTGGGAAAAAATCAAATATTTGGCCTGTTCAACTGATCTTTTCAAATTTAAAATTCACAGTGTATACTGTGATTGCTGTGCTTTGTGCTCCAGTGGAGGGCATCCCCATTGCATAACCTGTTGCCTAGGCTATTGCTGGTTTTTGCTCTTTGCTAGAGACAATTAGTGAGCTGTGCTGAGTGGATAATCATGACACTTATTTGACTCCGTAGCTGGAAAAATCTTAAAAGACAAAGACACCTGCGTCACAGTAACGTTAGCTTGTCACTCAAATGAAGTAGCAGAGGCACCTCAAATGAACGGAGCAACTTCAATACTGCAGTGTACTTTAAGATTAGGCTATAATGTGGTCAGTGTGTTGCATGTTAGTTCCAATTCATTTAAACATGATGCTTTTTTTAAGTGACAAAATTGCATTTACTGGACAGACCTAACAAACCATCTCACTGTGAAACAAGCCTATTATGAACACGTCCATTTATTAAGTACATTGGGCTGTACGTCCAGTTCATTTTGTTAAGAAAAATTGTGACAAAATATATTTGTTAACAAGACAAGATGTTGATAAGACTATATCTCCAAAAACGTAAAAACTATAACGAAATCTCTTTATTTTCGTTGATGAAAAAAGAGGAGACAAAATTACATGGACTATTTTTTTTCAAACATGTCAGTCACAAAATCCAAATCTCCTTTTTGTTCTTGGATGGCTGCACATTTCTCTTTTTAATCTATATCAACTTAAGCCAACTAGGTTAGAAAAGGCAGCGGTCTAATGTTATGTATTATTAGCATGTGACAAGGGGATGGGGGCCGGACCACCTCTTGCTTAAGACAAGTTCATGTAATTTGGAGTTTTAGACATGCTATCCATGCTAAAGCACGCACAATAAAATTGCTACACACATTTGATAGTCAGGTCTTGTTGATTTTGAATGGCTCCATGACATCTACTGGTTATAAAAGGCACAGTGTTTTAGGTGGAAAATGGTTTTGGGCTTGAGTGAAACATGCTGGGCTGTAGCCGGCTGTTCAGTACTTAGCTTGTGTTGTATGCAAAAACGTTACATTGCATTACACAGCCTGGTACAACACTATCACTAAGGGCTAAGAAAATACATAGGTGTCTATTGTAAAGCCACTGTGTTCCATTCATCTGGGGGCCTGTTTGTTGAATGGTGCTGGTTCAAAATAAATATGCAAATCAGAGCATGTTTCATGTCTGGATGTTGCTTAAATTAAACACAACAGATCAGACGGCCTCTCTGCAAAGCTGCATTCTTAATCATACAACCTGTCATTTAGTGGCTAATTTTCAGAACCAGTTCTTTTGGCCTAAAATCAGCTGGATGAAATCTGATTTGAAAGCAGTTTGAACTTGATTACGTTTGATTAAAATGGACATTCTGATCTGGTCTTGATTGAAACTACACTAAAATGTTCACAATATTTTTGTCCACTAATCTTTTTATGACTAAAATGTCAAGTGTTTTTGTCAACAAGACTGACACGTTTTAGTCCACTGAAAATGAAAAAGGTGAGGCTGGCTGAATGTGACTAAAGCCATCATGGACTTTTGATCTCAGGACTAACACTAAATCTAAAAATAGCTGACAAAAGGAACACTAACTCAGACCGGTTTTGTTCATCCTTTGGGTGGATCACAAGCAGGATTACCGTTTGTAACAAACATGTTGTCACATGTTGTCTCTGTAATATGCAGTACAACACCCGTAAATGTGCAGTTACTTCACTTTCTTAGCTCGAGCCTTGTGATTCTGGCAAACACACCTTACACTCTGAGCAAAAAGAGTTTGATATGAAAATGCTCCATGTTTTACGGTGTTGCAAGTTACTGCCGGAGAGACAGAGAAAAGGGCAGTAATGATATTAGTTTTGAGAATCACAATAAATTATATTTAGAGAGATATTTTTCCCGATAGAAAGATGAGCACCATGTCAAAAGAATATGGGAGGCACAAGAGAGAGTTAGAGGAAGAGGAGGAAGGGTGAGAAGAGTAGAGGAGGACAGGAGACGTACAGGAGAGAGTTGGTTTGCTTAGTTACAGTAAGAAGCATCACATGCACTCGTGCTGCTGTGTATTAACTGACAACTGTCAGTTTTGACACCAATCATCACTTTTCTTGAAACACTCATCTGTTCTTCTTTAGTATATTTTAGAACCAAAACCTTCAGTCCCAAAGCCTTATAAAGACTATATTGCTGGAGACAAATTAGAACAATTGCTGAGGGCAGACAACATTGATATGACTTGTGTCTCTTCTCCAATAAGTTGTAAATACTATCAAAACCGGAAGGGAATGAGAGAGAGTATGATATAAGAAAAGGATGAGAGGATAGAAGGAGGGATGGAGGGAGTGGGGGAGGTGGGAGCACAGCCGAGCAGCTCAGCATGGTGAGCTCTCTGACGGAAGTGCGGGAGGGGAAGGGACGGAGGAGGAACAACAGAGCTTGGCACAGATAGAGAAAACTAGAGAGCGAGAGATTCTCCATGTCCCCGCTGCCATATGGTGAGCAGCTAGGCCACAGCACAGCACATATATGCACTAATGGAGAGGTAAGCACAGAGAAAGGCTCAAAAATATTCTATATCAGATATCATATTTTTTAATCATGAAAAAATGTAGCTTTTAATGAGAATACTCATTTTTAGTTTTTAACTTTATTCTTATTCTTCATGTATAACTACTGACTTTATATTATATATATTAATATATAAACAATCAAGCAACTGACAACACCAAGGACAAAATACTGCCCATCCTAAAATACCTAGACTACACTGTGGAGGTGGGACAAAATCCACAGTCCTCATTTTACGCAAAAATCCAAAGTTCATGAGGTTTCAGCAGTCTGAATTAGCCAAATCAAGCGGGCACCTCCCTCCTGGTAGTCGTGTGCAGGCTTATTATGAGTGTCTCCTTCTAAAAGGAGAGTGAATATTGGATTTACATTCATCAGGTGGCCAGAAACACGGCTCCAAATAAATGTTGCTCTGCGTCTGCTGGATGTGTAAATAAGCAACTGTTTGCTGACACATTCAACACATTAACTTAAAAGGTGATAATACAGTATATCACTGTTGTGTTTACAGCTTGTTACCGGTGCCCCCAACTGGCCACAGGTTCAATTTTTGTAAATTTGATTGTTGGTGCTTGTATGATCTTGAGACCCCGTCTTGTGGAGTGAAAATCTATTTTTTAGGCCTTTATTATTTCAGTATGTGCTTAAATGGTCCCTTTCACTCATCAAAATGATGCTTAATCAAGTTACCAAAGACTGATTACACTGATACATAATACACAGAGAGGGAAAAATGTGGTGACAGTGGGTTTCCCCAGCTCATTTTTGCCCGGGGTCCTCTTGTGGGTTAATCCAGCCCTGACCAGGACACACACACATACATACATACATACTGTATGTATACATAATATGCAGACACACATTATTCTTCTGTTGAATTTCTATTCTTCTATTACAAAATACTGTTTTTTAACATACAGTATACTGCATATTTACCAGTGAACCTGACATGCTGCTTTGTTTGTTGGTTTTATAAATTGTAGTTGAAAAGCAAAGTGTTTGTGTCATATGACAGTGTCTGAAAAACACATTTCTCTATTTGGAGGGTCGTGGGGGGCTGGAGCCAATCCTTGCTGACACTGAGCAAGAAGCTAGCTATGAAAGTACAACTTACGCCATCGTGATGTTAATCACGCAAAATAAATACAATATATGTTTCAATCATGTTTCATTTTGGCAGAATTAAAGCATTTTTTCCTCACCAATGGTGCCTTTAAAGACTTGTCATATGATTGTTATGTCAGTTTGATGCAACCTAACACAATATATATATACTGGATATATATATATATATATATATCCAGTATATATATATATAAGACCAGTTTCTATCAGCCCATAAAGGTGATAAACTCTTTTCTGCAAATAATAATGTGTTAAAGTGAGAGTAGGTGGATCTGCAATGCAAATGCATGCAAACAAATTCCTTTCCTGTATGCACACACACACACACACACACACACACACACAGATACACACACAGTTGCTGCAAACCGGAAACCCATTTCTAATTCTGGCATGCATTTTACCTTCCATTCAATTTCATAAATAGCATGAGAGGGAAGAAACTTTTTAATACTCGTCTATTATAGGACACAGAATGACTTCCAATCAATATTGCAGATGACTCTTCCACAGTAAGAGCGTATGTGTGTTTGTGCACGTGTGTGTGTGTATGTGTGGACTAGATTAAAGGCAGGAGTGAGGGAGAGCTGTGGGGAGGTAAAGAGGATGCTGAGAGGGAGACAAGTTTTAGAAATAGTTGGAGAGAATGAAACTTTGAAGGTCTTCACTTAAACATCTCACATCAGAAGTGAGTAACAAGGGACCAGAGTTACTTTAAAAATAAGTGTTGGAGAGAAAATGAGAATGAGACGGAGAGAGTTGGAGTGCTTAATTTCTAAATGGCTGCGAGGTGATTTTCCCTGACACTGACTCATTGTTATTTGATTCATGTCTGCCTGCTTTTTGAATATCGATCCAGGAACTGGAGGAGTGACTCATACTCGGCCATAGAGGCCTGAGTCACTACAGGAAAAGAGTCAAAGCTGGCTCCCAATCCCAACCTGATGCCACCCTGCTTTATGAAGCTCCGGACTGGAGAAGGCCGTGCCAAGGTTTGGCTTAGCAGCGGCAATGACGCTCAAGGAATGAAGGACTCAGCTATTTTATCTGCCTTATTTTTGGACACATCTACTGTATGTCAAGCAGGGGGTCTTTAACTTTTTGGAGTTGTTTAACTGAAACTTTAAGCTTTGATTGAGGATTCAGGCTCTGGGAGAGCGGTCCAAAACCATTTTGGAAAGCAACTGTGGAAACTGGGAGGACGCTTTGCCTGCAGAAATAAATGGCAGGTTATTAGCAAGAGGTGAGAATGAGTGGACACACAATGATGAGTTTTGGTTCAAACTTGAGAATATCTTAATTAAAAGGGAATATTTGCGGAGTGCTGATTAGTTGAAAGTGTGCACATGGCAACATTTTTAAGTAAAAATGCAGCAAAGTGGGCCTGCTGCAGAGAAATGTGTTTAAGAAGAAGACAGGTGTTCCTCTGTGTTTTTCTTATTGTCAACAAATCCCATGAAAAACCAAAATCATCAATGTTTTGGTCCATCTCTCAGTACTCCCAGTCCCATGCTCCATGCCCACTGGCTCCTGATGAAGATGATGTAAGTATTTTAAAACGTGTTACAAACATATAGTTCCTTTAAAAAAGCCCCCCCCCCAAAAAACCCTGGTCATGGGTTGCCCTAGTAGTGCTACTCAAACGGTTAGCGGTTGCTCCTGTCATCTCTTGTCTTATATTATGTTTTCAGTGGATATCACACTGGTGCATATTCTTCAAAGGAAGTCGTCGTGCAGAGAAGTATTACAAACTAACTGACACGCTACAAACAAGGGACAGGTAGTAGTGTATGTCAGCTGACCTGATCGGTACTTAGGGAACTACAGCTCATTTTTGCCCTGGGGCCCAATGGTAGATTAATCTGGCCCTGGCTAGTATTTATGGCAGTATGATGATGAAGGTGTGATACACTCTAAATAAACTACAGTGTGTGTGCTCACGGTAATAAAGGTGCATGTCACCCAGTGCAGCCCAGAAAAAGGAGGATAACGCCAGCCTTGTCCTTCCAGGAGCTGTGTCTGTGTGTGTTTGATTAAAGGGCTAACTTTAGTGCAACACCACACACACACACACACACACACACACACACATACACACCCCCACAGTGTGTTCAGGTGACCAGGTAAAAAGGTCAGTGACCTTTAGAAACATCTTTTCCAAACCTCCATCAAACTGTAATCATCAGCGAAATAGAAAGAAAGATTTATGTACGAGAAACTGTAGGGCTGCTATTGCATTATGTGGCTTTTTTGTTTATTTTTTCATTTAGGATTCAGGTCGTGTTTTTCAAAATGTAGACATGTTCAAAATTTCAAAAAGTTAAAATCTTAGAGGTAAAATGCCAACAAGGGATATCCCTGCAAGAAAGGCAGTTGGGTGTGTGTGTGTGTGTGTGTGTGTCCTCTCTGTTCGTCCTTGCCAGGTAAAGGTTCATGTGCTGTCCAGCTTTGAGTTACGGTGTGTTGTAGCATCTATCACAGCGCTATAAAGTTGGTCCAGAAGCTCCTCCCTGCCTCTCATCCCCCTCTGCTCCTCTACCCTCCGTCCATCCTTACCCTTTTCATCTGTCTTCTTTGTTCTGCCTACCCTCAAACCTTCTTAGCATTGCCTCATGTGTCTTATTTAGCTCCGTTGTTGTCCAAAAATAATTAAAAACACATCAAACACAGGATGACATGTTCTTTTATTACCGCGAACACACACACACTGTAGTTTATTTTGACTCAATCCTGCTGCCGGAAATACTCACTACATCACCAAATGTGTATTAATCCGCAGCTGAAAATAGCCTCCCACGAATGCACTATTTCCTCCTGTTTGAGTAACGACCACTTTATTCAATAAAGTCCTAGAAACATGTTGATTTATTTTGGAAACTATATAACTTATACTTGGAAACTCGTTTTTCCATCTTCATTAAGAAAAATGTGATTGTTGCCTCTCAGCAGCTAAATGAGGGGTCCTTTTTTTGCAGCGTGTATCTCGTTTATGTAATCCAATTAAATTTACATTCTCATGGACAAAGCTGAGGTTTCTCTTTGTGTGTGGAGTTAGAGTGCAGAGCTTGTTAGTGCTGCACAGCTTAATTATGACACACTGTGTTAATGCTGTTTCCTGCTGTGAATCATGGGCCATTTGTTTAAAATATGTATATATGCACACACAGACACACACACACACAAAGGGTTTATTTTATGTTGTTCAAGAGTAAAGGCATTGAAAGTTTTGATGTGTTTTGAGTTTGTGTGTGTTTGCATAGAAAAGTGAAGCTTTTATTCTCACTTTGCTTTAACCTTGTGTCTTACTACATTTGAATATGGATATTTTCCTGCATTTTCTTAATGAGCTCGCTATCCGTTTCTCCGTCACACTGTACGTTTCTTTCTGATCTCTTTCGCTCCCTGTCTTTCCGCCTCTCTTTCCCCTCCCTTCGCTCTACCCTCCTCCCTGTCTCGTTCTCATANNCTCGCACATTTCCCGGCACTGTTATTTGATGTGATGAAGATTTTTTTTTCTCACCTGCAAGACAGAATTTGATGGCTTGTTGTGGTTGACTGATTTGCGGAGACATACTTGATATATTTCCTGCTCCTGTTCTCATTGTTTGCCTCCACAGTGTGTCCTACTTTGCCACATTCATCACGAAACACACACACAAAACCACACACACACACACACACACACAAGGGTAACACACCACATTTGTGTTCAATTGTCCGTTACCTACCTGGTTTCTGTTGACTGAGGAGAACATAGACACCAAATGATACATGTATCCACAGTAGATTGCTGGCTCTGGTACTCCATTTAGTGTGTTGACTGATAACAGGCTAACAGTTATCATGTGTTGAAGTGTTTGTAATCTAACTAACTATGACCTCAGTAATAAACATACAGTTCAGTTATCGCTCTCCGATGATGTGAACCAAAACTGAACGTTATAATCTTCATAAATGTAGACTTTGTGGCTAATTTGTTGCATTGGATTGCATTACATTGTATAGATGTAACCAATAAAGTGTCCTGGGAGTGTATGTTTCACATTAAAAGCCTTCCAGAGGCTCACAGGGCTCAGCCCTCCCTCCCCTGGTAGGCTTTTAATGTGAAATACCTGCTGGAATTTTCATTGACGGGCTGCAAATAGTTAGTGAATGAAGGAATCGTAGATTGGTGAGTGTGACATGACCCTGTTGTTGTATTGATGGAAGTAGAACTGAATTTATAATTTGAGCCATAATTCCACCCCCCACAGTGTCTTTTACCTGGCATTTATTGGTGGCTGCTCTTTGTTTGTTTGTGCAGAACAGGGTTATAATTTAATACTCAGTCTTTTTCTGGTGTCACTCAGGTTGAGCCTGCCTAGGTTTGGGAATTATACACTACAATACAATGCAGGGCCTGCGTGGATGCTGGGCTTTGGTGAGAGGATGAACTAACAAAGTCCAGTTTGATTTTTCACCCATGATCCTCTTCTCAGACTCTCAGACATTTACATAGTAAATGCAAAGACCTGCTCACACATATACATGTTTCATTCTTTTTCAGGAGTTTTATCTTAGTAAACGTCTGTGCTTTTCTGCTTTCACATTGGATTTACAAGTAGATTGAACATACATAAAAATCTTGGGGAAAAGGTGGAATTGTGCCTCGAGGTAGAAATAGAAAAACCACAGAGAGAGGCAACGGACATCAGAATGGGAAGGTAGAAGTAAAGAGTTTTGGAAATAAGCTAAAAACCCATTGAACTCAATGAGAGGGAAATGAGATGTAGTAAGGAGGAGGGAATGCACTGAGCCTTTAGTATTGAGTGTAGTTACATCCAGCCAATATAGATTTATTAAGCCTAATACCAATAAGAGCTATTTTGGATTAAAGCCACCTATCATCAACAGTAGTGCCTCTGAAATAACAAATAAGACACCAATAATCGTAATAAAAAACAAAACATAACCCCTCATATTCATGTTGAATCTAACCAAAATCACCAGATTCCATTCACTTTAAAGGTTTCCCATGAACAACCAATGTACTATTGATCAGTTCTACAATAAACATGTAGTCAATCACACTGGCTCCATATATCTAGCCCATACTGTATATTGGCCTAACTCTATTAGGCTGTGAGCAGAGCCAGGGGATGGGACAGACACAGTGAGAGCCACGGATCAGGAAGTAAATCCTGCGGTGCTGCAGCAGCAGGTGACCTCTCTGTGACCTTTGGCTATTGCTCCCAGGTAGTGTGCGTGTGTGTGCACTTAACGTCATCAGCAGTGAGTTTGCTTGAGTGTGTGTTAAGTTTGTGTGCAAACGTGTGTATGTTGTTTTTTGTGTAGAGATTACGAGAGAAGAGATGGGGTGAGATGTGGGCAGGTGTTAACATTTCCAGGGGCAGGTTGTGTTTCACCCACTGGGTCCTTGGAGTCTCTGAAGGGTTCTTTTCAGGGTGTATTTAGTTTGTCCTGTTACACACAAAGGAGCAATGTTGATTTCTCTATCAAATGACTTGGTGTTGGACTTCCTTTTCTCTGGCCTCCGCTGCTGGGATTTGTAGTTTTTAACGGCTGAGCTGATGGGGGAGGAAACTGCATTGCTGACTCCCAGTCTGTAAGTACTGTACTGAAGCCTAACATCGTGACAAAGTTTTCTACTCTCCACAATTGGCTTTGTTTCTTCAATGTTTAGTATTTGAGATATGGATGACTTCTCTTTATCTATTATTTATTTCATGGATTACGAAGGGTATATTGCCAAATGCATATTGGGAGTTATAAATTGGTACTCATTCCTGTCATCTTTAAAATGTTTTTCTAATAGATGTTTTAGATTTGGGGAAAGGTCAAACATGTTAAAGGAGCAGTTTGTGGCATAATATGTAGAATTTGTGCCACAATTAAACAGTTGCCATCTCTCATGTACAACCACCAATAAAACCCTGTCCTCTTCCCTTCTCCTCACCTCTCTTCTCATTTCTTCTCCTCTTCCTCTCTCATCTCCCCTACTCTTTCCCTCTCTCCTCTCCTTTCCTCTCTCCTCCTCCTCTTCTCGGCGTCCTTCTACTCTTTCTCTTTCATCTCTCCTCCTCACCCCTCTCCTCTTTTATAATTTCTTCTAACTTCATTCTATTCTACTTTCTTTTTCTCCTCTCCTCTTCTCTCCTCCCCTGGCCTCTCTTCTCATTTCTTCTCCTCTTCTTCTCTCCTCTATTTGTTCACTTTCTCCTCTCCTTTTTACCTCCTTTCTTCTCCCCCTCTTCGTTCCTACCTCCTACACTGTCCCCCTCTCCTGTCCTCTTTTCATTTTTTTTCTCTTCTTCTTTCCTTCCCTCTCTCCCCTCCTCTCCTCTTCCTTGTTTTCCTCTCTGCCTCTTTGCCAAAGCTAAATTTTATATGTTTTATATTATTAAATCATTACATTTTACAAGGAAACAAAAAAGACAAATAAACACAAGATAACAAACACTTTAAACTGTAGAATATATACATTAACACAAAATCATTGAACAACGTAGAATGAAGGAGGTGTGGCAAGTACATAGTGCATATTTTGTAGCCAAGAGAACAGTTTGCTGCTTTCTCCCAAGATATAAGGAAGTTCACCCTCTCCTCTCTTCTCCTCTCCTGTACTCTTTATTTCTCTCCTTTGCTCTGTTCTACAGTCCTCTTTTTCTCTCCTCCTTCTTTACTCTTTGTTTTAATGTCTTCTTGCTGTCTTGTCTTTTCGTACTGTCATATGCTAGTTGTATTTTTAATGCACATGTATACATGTACAGGATATGTTACGTACTGGATGTGATTTTGTTCCCTCACCTGGCATCTTCAAGCCTTTCTGTAAATCAGTATGTGATTTAAACTGATCCACCTGCTCAGTGAAGCCTGAACCAGCCTGACTACATAAAATAAAAATGTATATACAGTATCTCCTCCCTTCCTGTGGTTCTCAGCACATCAGCTCTTCTCCTCTTTGGTCCGTTTCCCCTCTATTTGCTCTCTCCACAGTGCGAAATCCAATTAATCAACATACTGTAGGGCCTTAGATAAAAACCAATACTCTTCCCCTCTCTTTCTCATATCGATTTGAAGAGTTTCTTGAGTCGGCAAAGCAGCCTGAAACAATAGCAGACACAAAAAAGTTGATTGCACCAAAACACACAAACAGCACAGAGAACAGTGATATCGACTGGACTTAATGCAACGATTGTCTCCTTCGCTCTCTGGTTTCAGTCCATTTCTCCTCCCCTTTAGTTATTTATTATTTATCCAATAAAAAATCTTACCATTCGTTTCCAGTTTTTATTGTACCTTATCATCCTTTAACTCATGTGATTTGCAGTCAGTCACAGTTTATGGAATTACTATGGAATGAAACTGAAACTAATTGGATCAAAGGAGCAGTATGGAGTCATGATTTTTCATCCCATTTCTTTACAAGAGATGAACCCATGCAGGCGCAGAAACATGTTTAGGTTTGTCGGTTGGTCTGTTGTTTGGTCAGTCGGTCCACTACTTTTTTCCAGACTGAAATGTCTCAACAACTATTGGGCGGATTACCGTGAAATTTTGTACAAACATGCATGGCTGCCAGAGGATGAATCCCAATAACTTTGGTTCCCCTGACTTTTCCTGTAGCACCACCACTTTGGTTGGGACTGAAATGTCTTGCCAACTAGTAGTTGGATGGGCATGAAATTTGGTACAGAAATACAGGTTGAACCATGATGACTTTCTTGATCCCCTGACTTTTCATGTAGCGCCTCCAGTAGCTCAAAGTTTGGTCGTTTCTTCCACTTCTTTGGTCCAGATTGACATATCTCATTATCTTCATAATGGATTTGAACAACATTTTGTACAGACATTCACGGTTCCCAGACAACGTATCCTAATGACTGTGGTGATCCCCTGATTTTTTGCTCCAGCACCACCAGTAGGCTTGACATTTTGGATTCAGAGTGAAATATCTCAACAGCTCTTGGATGGATTGCCATGAAGTTTGGCATTCATGTCCCCCTCAGGATGAATTATAATAACACTGGCATTCCACTAACTTTTTATCTAATGTTCAACATTTCTGTTTGTCCAATCCTTTGGCTTCAAACCAAACACCTACAAAACTAATGAGATTTCCATCAGCCTCAGCTGTGCGTTACGTTTGATGCTAATACAGTAGATAATTTTAGCATTAACATGCATGTTTTTATCTTTACATACTACTTTGGAACAACTTTGATCACCTTTCAAAGATGCCAACGCATTCATGTTTCCATCCTGTTTTATTTCTTCCAGAGGTATCCAGCAGCAGTTGTCCAGCTACAGGGAGACGGTGATCCGGCAGGCCACAGTGGCGGCGGGCTCGGCCGTTCACCGGGACGACGCGCCAACCTGCGGCATCTGCCACAAGACCAAGTTCGCAGACGGCTGTGGGAACCTGTGCTCGTACTGCCAGACCAAGTTCTGCGCCCGCTGTGGGGGGCGAGTCTCCCTGAGATCCAACACGGTAAAAGAGAGGGAGGGGGTGTGACGATGGACCACAGTGTGTCAGTGTAATTAGGCAGTTTCTTATGGCTGCTTACTCTGATTCATACATATCCTGTGAAAAGCACAAATTATTATAACATTATCATATCATGACTACAAAGTTGTCAGATTGTTGTCAAACCTCATTCGGTGTTTTGGTGATGTTGGCGGAGAGCGCTGTCTAACACGTCTTCCATCGGTATTCTACTGGCCTGAGATGTGATGACTGTGAAGGCCATAGCATATGATTCACATTATTTTCACACTCATCAAACCATTCAGTGAGCCCTAGTAGCCCTGTGGATGGGGGCATTGTCATCCTGGAAGAGACCACTCCCATCAGGGGTGAAGTGTTTTATCGTAGATACTGATTTGCAGTGACTTGTGCCACTAAGGGGAAAAGTGAAGCAAGCCCCAAAACCAATAAAAGGCAGTAAAAGATTATCAGATGAGTCAAAAAGATACATTAATGAATAATACTGTGTAAAGAAGTAAAATGGAGTGTTAGAAGAAATATAGACTTTTCCTTTAATCAGTTGGTAAAAAATGCGAGTTTTTAAAATTTTTTCCTTAACCACCGATTAGTTGATAAAATAAGTTGAAGTTTTACATTTATTTTAATCTTCAATTTATCTTTCACTTGATAATTTTATTTTTCAACTCCTTTACTTGCTTTTTTTTGCTTGCAGTACACATTTGATCATTCCCTATTTCCTGCAAGCCCCTTTTCCTACTTTCCTCAAGCATTTCCAATTTTCCTCGTGCTTATATGATAATGAGATAGAGAAAGAACCAAACCTTTGCTGAAGAAAGAAAAGAAAAAAACAACAACTAAGCAGTTGATATGATTTTAAATATTTGATCTAAATTGTTCATTTATAACAATTATGTCAGGTGGTCAAAAAACACATTTTGTGGGGCGGCACAAGTTCATATCCATCATGGAATCCAAATCTGCACTTATACACTTATAGGACATGCGGGTCTTCTATTGTATGTCCAATTAGGCTATATCAGGGCCTCAGGTGTTGGAGCTCAGGTGGAGGTGATGAGCCATGACACATGCGTGTGTATAAGCAAGTTTATAGTACGCTCTAGGTGTGTGTTGATATGTACTGTATATGTGGTCTGTGTGTGTTACTGTGTATTTATGTGCACCTCCACCCATGTGTGTGAATGTGATCTCTGCCTGCATGTGCCTATGTGTGTGTGTGACCCAGGCAGGAGCTGGTAAAGGTTAATTGGGCATTAAACTGAGCTGTGGACAAAGGGGGTGATCTCCCACTCTGTCTCGGTCTCCCAGGGGTCCGGAGGTGCCCTATACACACGCAGCAGGGTGTAGGTGTGTGTGTGCTGGCATCGGGAGACGAGTCTTCCTCTAAAATAGGTGACATCCCCTCTCCCACCCCCCTTCCCTCCCCTACACCGCCAGTGTGGCATTTAATGACCTCACACGCACACAAACACACACACACACACACACTCACACAAGTACATCCTAATTAGTTGCTGCCTCACATGGGGAGAGTTCAACTGTGGGGTCCTGGGTGGTGTGTTGAGGTGGGCGGCAGCTGCATTCAGTGAGAGAAGGCCTTTGAAAGGTGGATTTTGCGAATGTACACACATACACATTTTGAACTCTTGTTACTTATGTGTATTTATTTCTTAATATGATACTTTGGTTATAGTGTAATCGTGGCAGGATGTCTTTGCAGTGTTCTTTATGTTACTTTTCTGAAAACTCAGTCTTGTGTAGAGCAGTGATAGTCACTGGCAGGGCTGTAGGATCATTGCCATGCTTTCAGATTTCATCTTTGCTCACATTCTCTCTGTCTTTCTTTTCATTATACATGAATGGCTGACTGGGCTGCAGGAGGACAAAGTGGTGAGTGCTGTGTTTTTTTTCTTTTCTGGACTACATAACTCTGCCTGCAACCTTTAAGACAATCCATCTTAATGGGTTCAGACAGTATGAATGTATGTGTGTATGTACCTATCAGTCTTTCTGTCTGTCCATGTGTCTATTGTTATTGCAAGTGGTACGAGTTGTATCAGTAGTGGCGGTAGCAGTAGTGGTAGTAGTCTTAATGGTATGGTATTAATGATAAGATACTTTCATCAGCACAGTATACAGTGATCTGCTGAACTAAACTGCATCATCTTGCAACTAGATTAAAACAATCTATTCATCCATTGTTTTTCCATACTTACTAATATCCCTGTAGCCTGCAGGAAACAACCTGGACCTCAGAGGTAGATCACAAACCAATACACTATGGACAATTTTAGATTTTGCAAGTGAAAACTCACTGTGTGGGAGGAAGTGGCTACATGCCTATGCGAACATGGGGAGAATGTGTAAACTCCATGTAGAAAGGCCCAGATTAGGAACACGCTCACTGTACTGACAACATTTAAGGTACTTGGTTATCAGGTTTTTACGTTGTTTTTTTTCACAGTGGGGTGTAGCTGTGTCTTGCAATTCAGCGAGACACTTAACACCTCACTGGAAACTTGTTTAAAGGCATCTAAAGTTCCAATCTGCCTCCTGAACCCTAATCTGTACCGAAGAGTTTCATGGCTGAGCGAGATTCTAAATGGGTGGAGCCAAAGAAGTATACGCAGGCGATTATACAACATCAAAATCCAAACAAGAAACACTTGTATTGATAGTAGTTTTAATAACTGATGAATCTTTTATTTTTTCATTCATCCATGACCATTGAAGCGTCACTTCACCCAAATTCCACAGTGGCTGTGAGTCCAATAATGCTGAGTTGTGCCTCAACTCCAACAGAAAAGAGCTTAATGGAAATGTGTCTGTGCTGCTTAGAGCTTTGAAAAAAAAAGACATTTGACAAACACTTTTCAGAAGCAGTGTCCCTGCTATAACTATTGCTTCAAGAAAGTATAACTGCAGTTATAGTAGCCTATAACTTGTTGCACCCAAGCAAACCATCGCTATGTAACCTATTTCACTGCCACAGTGGGACAACCATAGTTGGACACTTGCAAGTTTACTTGCCATGGTGTGCGCAGTAGCAGTACATACAGTTAACAGGCGGATGTGCAGATGGAGGACAGGGATTGAAAAACCTGACTGGCCACCCTGTCTGCCGTGTTTCTCGGGGATTTTAACACATAGGTGTCTGGTGTATTGGCCTGCTGCGTTGCTGTAAAGAAGACTTCCTCCTTCATCGTGTGGCCTGGTTAATAAAGAGTTCAGCACAATCTTCTGATATGATACTGCTGGAGAAGTGGTCCCAGAGGACATGCCTTTAACACCTTCCTCTGCTTGTGTAGTTGTATCAGGTTTAGAAACTTACTTGGCCTTGGCTGCCTTCCCTCAGGGCAGCTGCCAAACCGGCACTTTGATGATAGTTGGCTGGGCTTGAACGCCACGGCTGTCCGAGAGTGCTTTGTTGTGCTGTACATAGCAGTCTCACTCCCTTGCTAAAGCTCGGTACAACAATCACTGGCTCTAAAGAGGAGAGTTTTGGCAGAATGGAGGCCTTATGTAGCACTGGCTGTATAGCTGGACAGCAGACCGGGTTTGAATTACTGTTTGACATGGATTCATTTAATTACTTGGGGATTGATTAATCTTGCCTGGCACAGTGGTCCAAAAGTGCAAAGTTACTCTGCCCGCTATTTCCACTCCACTCAAACTAAACACTCAAAGTTAAAGTGAAAGTGTTGGCAAGGGCTTGAACGATATGCAGCCTATCAGTGTGTTGTATAGTGTGTATATAGATCAGAATAACAGTTTTTTAATAAAGTGCTTTTTTTAACTGGTTTTCAGTGGGTCTTTGAGGTCAGCTCCTGGGAATATGTAGCACACAAAGGTATAGTGTAACTTTTATTTCACTTCCTAGAAGTTACCATGAGATGTTAAACATTTCAGATGCTGATCCATAATCTGAAGCAAAACAGTTTTAATGCGAAAAAGTCTTTTTGGGCCAGATGGCATCACGTGACCTGCAATTCCAATAGTGGCCATTATCAGTGTTGCCAGATTGGGTGGTTTTCAGGCTACATTTTATTTCGTACTGCAGGTAAAAGTTGTTTTGGGCGGGTTTGTACCATTTGGGTGGTTTCTACCTACAAAAAGTTAGGCTATTCTCCAAATTGGCCCTTCTTATCATCCTAGTGGTATGATTGAGACTGATAGGGCACTGAGTTCAATAGGTTGATGACTAATGACCGTCAAGACCAAATGTCATTTCAGTTTATTACAACTAAGTTGAAACTTTTTTTTCCTATTTCAATTATTATTCTGTCATAGCTCTGTGATAAAAGATTTGTTCATATGAGTGAAAACATTTAACATTTAATGTAACATTATATTTAAGACTTTTATTTAATTTTATTTTATGACTTCCATTATTATTATTATTTTGGGCAGTTTCTTTCTAGGCTCTGACTGGGCTACTTTATAATAATAGTACGATATAAGACCGAAACAACGATTAATTCGTTAGCAAACAAAAAACTACTGCTCCCATTTTTACAAGCTCGGCAGTATGTAAAAAAACTTAATTGTTAGTGTTGGTTTCTCTCTTATACATTATATCCACCCATGCTCCCTTGTGTTAAATATGTTTACATAGTTTGACCCTTCCTGTCCTGCTGTTGCTACAGCCATGTTACTGTGGCTGGCCTATTCTGTAAGCTGGTGACCTTGAACTCACACAGTTATGGGTGTTTGATAAAGGCTGCTAAAAAGATACACATAAAAAACAATAATGCTATATTTTTTTTTTAAAATTAGCATCCTTATCAAGACGTATGGTGACCGCATGACATACTGTCCAAGGTTACGTTCTAAGGCTGGATTGTTTGTGTTATTACAAAAGTTCCAGTTTCACTCCAGCTCTCTACACACACCAGAAATGAAAAATGGAAGCTTAATAGCTACAATATTTTTTCTCAACTAACATCATTTTGTCTAGTGTATTATTTTTGTGCACTGAATGAACTGTGACGAGTGTGACATTTTTGAAAGTAAAAGATAGACATATAGATCAATAAAGTTTTTATAAGCGTAACGACATACAGTGTGTGGTGCATGCAGCCTAGTGTGTTGTACTAATGATATTCAGGGCTCATTATCTGCAGTGATGGCCGAGCTCTAGTGGAGAGATGAGTGTGTGTTGTTGTACTGAAGCCAAGTGTTTCTCACAGAAAGGGCCATTTTTGAAGTCTTGATTCCTCCTCTCATGGGAGACTGGAGAAGAGTGTTGTGTGTTACTTTCTCTCTCGCTGTCACACACATACACACACACAAACACACACACGCTCACTAACACCTCTCCTCTCTCTAATTGTAATATCCAGGGCTGTATTTCTGTGGGGGGTGTGTGCTTTTATGTGGCTATAACTCAGGCTGCCTAGCACTGGTAGATTGCTGTTTTTAGACCAGTTCTGATTCAGAATTACTGGCATGGCTGCTTCATCCACTGGTGTTTCCAGCGCACTATGCTGTTAACCATAGATGTTATGATGGTTTTATAAATATACTCCATATTATTTTAGAACAGAAATTGTAAGAGTGGATGGAGAGGATGCAGACATTTTGAACATCTCCTAATTATCTAATGACACATTTAGGGGCTGCAGCTAACCATTATTTTCATTATCAATTAATTTAGCACTTTTTAAGATTAAAGAAGAAGTATGTAAGATTTAGTTACATCTAGTGGTGAGGTTGCAGATCGCAACCAACTGAATACCCCTGCTCTCATCCCTCCCTTTCCAAGTGGGTGTAAGAGAACCTACGGGCCACCGTCAGGTTCACTTGTGCTAGGCTTGTACTGATTGGTATATCGACAATTGAAGGGATGATGGACGATTGGTTTTTCCTATGCCGATATTAAGGTAATTTTAACTAACTTACTATTAGAACTAAGATGTTATAAAAAATAATCTGTAGAATCTGCAGCCTACTGTGCATTTAGAGAGGTTTCTGGTGGAGCGGCATGTCTGCCCGCTGAGCCCCGTTAATCACCACAAGTGACCAGTGAATTTGAAATCCTTCATTACAAACCAGTTTGCTGTCTCTTTTCCATGGATCTGACACCCTGCATCTCTGTTCTCCATATGCTTACACAAGTTGTGTGTCTTGTTTGTCTTTTCTCTGTTTATTGTTTTCTTAGGCTTGGAAATTCAAGCTCATTAATCTGGTGCATTATGGAGTATAGAGTGGTGGTGGTAGTGGAGTATTATTGTAGTTTTCTGTGCGTTAAGTAGTGGCCCCAGGCGTAATTAGCCTAGCTTACCATAATGACTGGAAACAGAGGGAAACGGTTAGCCTGACTCTGTCCAAAGTGAAAGAAACGTGTGCCGACACCTTTGACATTCTAATTACCACATTGTATTTTGTTTGTTTAATCCATACTACACGATTTGTTGTTTTGAGAGAAGTTATATGGTGAAACTTTTTTCTTGGTGAACAGCAGCCAGCTTTGGACAGAGCCAGGCTAGCTGCTTAACCCCCTTCCAGTCTTTATGCTAAGCTAGGCTAAACAGGTCCTGACCCCAGCTCCGTACTTGATGGACATTAGAATGAATAGAATCAATCTGCCCATCTCACTCTCTCAGAGAAAGTGAATGTCACAGCTTGCCCTGGGGGAGGTGTTTATGAGCTCAGAGACAAGTCTGTGTCATGCTTGCGTAGATTTGTCCCAAGCATCACAGAGCCACAGCGCCATACTCATTTACTTTTCTCCGGGTCAAAATGCCTCTAATACAGTATTGTTGGGTAAAGGAACGGAAGGAGCGGCCATCATGTAAACTCCCTCTGTTAGCCACTGTGACCAAAAAAGTTAGTCTTGCACCTTGAGAGGAATGAGCTATCAAATAAAGGGAAAAATACCTCAAAAATAATCTTACTATGCGCCTGATACTTACAAATGTATATCTATTGATCTAAGCCTACAAGGAATTATTGCTTTGTGCTGCTTTGTGTCGGGGTGCAGCGCGGTAGAAAAGCCTGAGCGATGTGTCATCTGCTGTTAACGCCACAGCGCCTCATGATTACTATTGATCGCCAGTCTCGCTAGCTGCGTCCGTCTCCACGTCCATCTCTCATTGACTGGTCTTAAGGGGGCCATCTCTCTCCTGGTTGTTGCTGTACACTCCCCTATGAAAGCAGGCTCACACACACACACACAAATATATTCTTACTGTATGGTGTCTGTCTGCACATACAAGCACACACTGTCGTGCAGACATGTGCGGCACTCAGAGAAGGAAGACATATTGGCATACTCATGCACGCATACATACGTAAGCACAAATTCACTTTCTTTGCGTGAGACAGAGAGCTCAGTGTTGCTTTTAGTGTCAATATCTTTCATCAGTGGATTGGGAATGTATCTGGGATTCAGAAAAGGTTGCAAAAGTTTAAGACATACTTACTAATGTAGGTCTAGGATAGGGATTAAAAAGCAGCAGCACGGGAAAAATAGGCCAGTGTGACTATCATTTGCATCTTTACACAAAGTTCCATTTTAGAGTTACCACAAACCCTCAAATTGCTGTTGATTTTTTAACACAATGTTGGCAATGTGGCAATATTTCTTCCCCACTGTACCTCAATATGACATATATGTTATTTTTCTACCTGTTCCAGTGCTTCATTAAAGCTATAAAACACTTACTGTGCTGTGGTTTTATGGCTACACCACTGTTTAAATGGCCATTCATTTTGGCACACAGCAGTCAAAAACTGGTTAATCCATGGAGGTTTGAAGTGAAATTAAAAAAAGTAAATACTTTACCAAACACACACACTTTCTTCCCTTGATTTCTTTTTCTCTTTCAAACACGTGCACACTTTGAGACCTCACTCACTCACTCACTTAAACAGACCTTTACATTGCCAGGTGCTATGTCTGCTAACTAGAGACATTTAGTGGTGAAAAAGGGAAGTGCAGCATCACGACTACCCTCAGCTGCACTGCCACAACTCTGTGCACTAAGATCAGAGAAAGAGTGTGTGTGACTGTAAAATGTGCTGGTGATTGGGGAGGAGGGGGGGGATTCCAACACACAATGAAATATTAACACATTCCCATGATGTGAGGAGTGTGTATATTCCTGCCTTAGCTCTCTCTCGCTCTCTCTCTCTCTCTCTCTCTCTCTCACACACACTCACCATATTCTGGCAGCTATGCATGTTCATAAAACCTTTATCTTCGTCTTAATTCAGAGAAAAGGCAGCGGTTATAGAGAAGCTAAAGTTGTCCTCCCATTGACCTGATAATGATGCACTTGTATGTGTGTGTGTGTGTGTGTGTCAGGGAAACGTATGTTACATCTGGCCTGGGGACAGAGGCCCTCACCTGGCCCTTTTGTAACATAGATATGGCCCCTGTGTATGTATTTATACTGTATGTGTGTGTAAGAGAAAGCGTGGGTATCCCATCATGCATTGTGCTTGCTTGTAGGACTTGTGTTCCATGTCTTATTGTACAAATACAATGCACTTGGGTGTCAGCAAATGCACTTATTTGTGTATGAGCTTTCTGTGTGTTTGCATGTGTGTACTGTATACGTGTGTGCTCACTCATGTGCGTGTGTGTTTGTGTTTTGCTGCGGGTGCCGGGCTGTGCTGATATAGTACCTCATTAGCTGCTGTGGACACTAATCTCCTTTGTGGCAGTCTTTCATCCTTAGCGCAGGATTTATTAACGCCCTCAGTTACGCCGCCCGCCTCACATACTGCCGGTGCCATACGTCAAGCTGTCATTGGCTGATGCCACTTCCTGGTCCCGCCCCTGCTCCCTCTCCCCTCCCCTCCCTTAGGGTAAATGTGGCATTTGTCTCACCTGTTAGGTGGCAGGCGTTTGGTGTGTTTAGCCCAATCTGTGGCATTAGCAGGAAGTGTAACGGTGGCTGGAAGTGTTGCATGATAGTGTCATGTTTAGTGTACACTGTAAGGTCTGGCTGCTGACTGGAGAGATAGAAAGAGGCAGCGACAGACTCTGATTTCATGTCATGGGGGGTAACGGTCAGAATGACAACTATAACTTAATGCCGCCAGAACCCCATGTTTGATGTTTTCTGGAGATGTTGATGGCTAATGGTGTGTAACTAAGAGAAGCAACATTGGACATTTTTGGTCTGCTAATTTAAGGAAATCGTTCAACACTTTGGGAAATATGTTTATTTTACTTTCTTTCTGCCAGGTAGACGAGAAGATAGAGACCACTCTCATGTCTGTGTGTTGTGTGTGGAGCTGGAGCTGGAGGCGATTAGCCTAGCTTAGCATGAAGACTGGAAGCAGTTGAGAACAGCTAGCTGATCTTTCTCTAAAGCTCACAAATGCACCTACTGTACCAGCACCTCTAAAGCTCACTTATTAACACTTTTGTATATTTAACTTGGGCTCAAACAGAAATGTAAAAATGGCAACTTGTGGTTTTAGTGGGAGGTACGTGCTCCACCTATTTCTTGGGGAACAACAGCCAGGGACAGTGGCTGTGCGACAGAGCCAGGCTGCTGTTCAGGCTCCAATTCTGTACTTTTCTTATTGTCAACAAATAGACCAAACCCAACAATGAGTACAACGAGTATTGCCTGTTTAGCCAGCCGAATGACAATTTGTTGATTTAGTGGGAGTTACGTGCTGCAACTCCCACTAAATACACAAATTGTCATTTGGCTTGCCAACAACAGCTAGGCACAGTGGCCTTGTGGAGTATGGTGCCACTGTATCTAGCCGGTAGTACAGGTGTATTGAAAAAAATGGTGGTTGCCAAGAAATAATTACACTACGCAACTTCCTCCAAACCACAAATTGTCCTTTTCACATTTCTGTTGGTGCACATTTTAAACAAACAAGATGCAACTTGTTAATTCAGTGTTTCCCACAGGTTGAGAATTTACTTGTGGTGGTGGGTGGTGTGACGGCAAGGTGTGTGATGGCGTGGCGTGTGACGGGCACTGTTTTACGTCTATAATTAGCACAATAATGCATGTTATTATACTATTTAAAATTATACAGTTATGTTTACAATGATATATTGAGGGGGTGTGTCTTGATTGAAAAAATTGGAATTCGGGTTTTATCTACCTCGGCGGGGCTTAATCTACCTGTGAGGGCCGCCCAAGTAGAGCCTATGTATGTATGGGAAACACTGTAAAAAGCGAGCTGATGGTATCAATCTTCTCATCTCGCTCTCAGAAAGAAAGTGAATACGTTTATTTCCCAAAATGTGTAACTGGTGCTGCTACTTGGAGTAACGTACAGTACAGTAAGTGCGAATGAGACAGAGTAACTGGACTGACTGATTACTTACTGATTTTCCTAAGATGGATGGATGCTACTCTTTCCTCCCCAAAGGTTGTGGTAGTGGTTGTTAATTAGCCTAACATAGAAGCTGGTAATGAGCTTAATAACAAGGTGCTGGGATTTACCCTGGAGAGGCAGCTGACCCTTCCTGGACCCTCTGCAAGGCCACTGTTTATTTGATGATCTGTGAACTTTGACATGTATGTGAATATCAAGACCAAGAAAGTCAGTACTTTAAAGGCATAACGAGCAGGATTTTTCAAAAAACAAACAAAAACGATGTATAGATTCATACAAAAATAATCCCTCTCAATCATCACTTATGACCCACTAGAAGTGTGTGGTGGTGTCTGTATCTGCAGAGACCCTGCCCTCTGCCTGGATTTTCTTATTTTGTTGTGCTGGGGACGCTTCTGGGAATCAACCTTTGGGCAGGGGTGCGTAGCCCCCAGCCAATAACAGCGCGCAGGATGTGAGGTGCGGATGTAGCGACCAAATTACCAGATCGTAATGTGGGACCACCAGAAGCACGTGCGCTTTGAGCCGGGGAGGAGGGGCCAATTTTGAATATTGCGTTTACAAACAGCAACCTACAAATACTACTCGTTAAACCTTTAACTTACAGATGCACGACTGTTCAGTTTAAACAGCTAATTAAGACATGACTAGTTTGGACTATATCACTGTTTCATCTTGATTTGTTATCCGGGAAGTGCATTTCCAGGCTCTCATGACATCTCCTTGACATCTCTTCATGTCAAATGTTTGCAAAAAAGACGGTAATTAATGTTCGGTGTTTTTCTACACGTCAAACTGCATCAGAAGCTTAACAGTGAAATCATTATCAGGTCAAGTTTATATTATTAAATGCAGTCTTACAGTGTGTGCAGTGGCATTTGCTGTGTACATGGAAGTGTTTCCAAATACTGAATGCACTCACTCTCATAATGAAAGTAAATAATAAAAAATATGGCAACAGATAATAATAATGCAAACACAAGTTACTGCGGTTGTTGCAGATATGCCAATCATTATGCACAGACAACAATTTTGATGTAGGCTGAATCACACACACACACACACACATACAAAATGTTCCATGATGTACTCATCATTAGACCCATTAGATGATGCTTCCTGGACAGATCAACTGTTGCACAATTTTGTTCATACAAAACAAGAACAGAGACTTTGTTCCCAGCAATAGACACATATTTCTAAATGCAACTGGCTGATATATAGCCGATAGATATAAACTAGTTATTTTATCTTGAGAGAAATAGAGAAAACAGTAGGCACCAGTGAAGAGCTTGCATTGGGAATTGAACCTCTCACATTGCCATCACCCATTTCACATACTGAACAATCTGTCGTTGCACAAAGGGCCTACTCTCTCCAGGAAACAAGCACGTAGTTACACAAACTCCAAGACTTCACCGCTGGATTATTCATTGTTGCGCTGTATCACGCACAAACACAAGCACCCAAACGCACCATGTACACTTGAGCACTGATGCACACATGTGGATACACACTCCGGCAGATACACACTCCCAGCTCCTCGACAGACACAAATAGACACATACACAGATGGATACACACACGCAGATGCAGCAGGACGCAAAACAAACACACACAGGGGTTTGGTGTCCTAGTTTCCATCTGTGGAGAAGCTATTCTCTGTCTCTGGCTCTCTCCTTCACTCACAAACTCATCTCGGGGTGGGGGGGTGGGGGGGTTCTTAGTGGTCATGTGACACATTGCTGCTGTTGTTGCAGTTTGTGTGTGTGTGGATGAGAGCAAGCGTTAGTATCTGCATGTGTGCATCGCTGCTCATGTGCATACATTTGATTGCATGTATGCTTTTGCGTGAGTATGCACAGGGCGTCCTATATGTATATCTATCTTTTGTGTGTGTGTGTGTGTGTGTGCGAGCTCGCTGACAGGCTGCTCTCTGCCTGCCTACGGTTCCTCCTCTCCAGCACTTGTCTCACCATCAGAGTGTGATCTAATACAGGGATTACTATGGGATTAAGTGAGTCTCTTATAAAATAACAGCTCACTGCTCCATATCTCCACAACACTGGCCATTTGTTCTGCGGTATCAACACACTAACAACGTCTCACAAAGGTGAAACACAATAACTGCTCCAGCAGGGAGGGAAATGCGCTTAGAAAGGAGTACACCAACAGGAAAACTGACAGGTGAGACAATCCACCCAGCACCTGAACAAATTTTAATTAGAACTGATTTCTTTTTTATTTCTTTAATCAGGACTAGCAGGAGGATCATTAACAACCAGAATAAGTCAACTTTGATGTTTGGTTTGTGTTAATTATTAACAAAATGAACTTTAATGCTGAGAAATGTCATTTAGGTCTAAAGATAATTACAGTAAATATGAACAGATAACTTGATTCATGCTAATACTGGAATCTATGAAGTAGTGTTTTTTTGGTATGTGGCTCTACAGTACAGACATACAGTAGGTTTACAATGGATAGACATGCCATGCATGCAAAAGGCCAAATGATAAAGTGACACTATGTGTCTTATTACTGCTGCAACCTATTCAATACAGGTATGAAGCCAAACCCAAGAAACAAAAAACATGGCTGAAATGAAGAACAACTTTAAGATTATGATCAGATATGTCATGGTTTTTGTTGTGTTGTACAAAACCAGATGAAGAGAAGTGAGATGCTCATTAGGCATGAAGGTTTAGCACTGGTGTTGGGGTTGTGTAGTTTAAGTCGTTGCACAAACGGATTGTGGATTGTTCATTGTTGCACTGTATCGCACACAAACACAAGCACCCAAACGCACCATGCACACATGAGCAAATACACACATGTGGATACACACTCCAGCTCCTCCACAGACAAGAATAGACACATACACAACCTATCCTACCGCACAAAAATCAATAGTAAACAAAATGATTACAATACTATACAAAAGCTTTATTTTAGGACCACTATAGAAATACAATGTGGACCAGTGTATGGCAAATGTGGCTACTTGTTCTCTTGGTATTGTGACTTAGTATTATAAATCACTGTAAAGCAACTATTGAATAACATAAATATACTATAAGAATAATATTTTTTTTATAGCCCAAGTTAATAAGAATTGTGACAGGAAACTATAGCACAAGCATAACCTATACCAAAAAATAAATGAATGAAAAATAAAATAATGGTGATAAAAAAAACCTTCAGCTGACTGGGCGGCATCGTCATCAGGTGAGAGGTCAAGCTACCTGTTCGTCAGCGGCGGGTTACGCAGCAGTTGAAACGCAGGTACAGTAACGTTAACTTTGCTCTCGATCCTCTGATGACGAACATGTCGAGCAGAGGTTTCAGCGAGTCGTGGATTCTTCTGGATAAAATACACGAACCCCCCACGTGGGATGAATGCTACGCCGTCCGCACCACCGACTGGCTGTTTCCAGATGACTCCGGTGTGCGTGCATCAGCGATGGAGCCCGAGTTGGACGAGTAAGTGCGGCCACACCTTACAACTTTTTACTGCTAGTTAGTTTTCACCGTCAGTGGAGAGCAGGCGCGTGGCCAATTTAACATAAAAACTAGCTACCTCATTGTAATACTAAACTGGCAGTTGGTTTAGTTAGCTAGTTAGCCACTCATCTGCTCCATTGTGTCACATTTGACCAACAGTATCTTGTCATTCACTCTCTGCTCAAGTTTAACGTTGCCCTGTGCCCGTTAGCTGGCTAGCTAGATGTTAGGTAGCCGTACCTTAATCGACGCCATGCTTGTTTTAGTAAAACGGCGCCTCTTTCTGTGTCAGGAAACACCGTATGGGGGTCCAGGGTTCTAGTTATGTAACACTGTAACAATAATATGTGATTTGCGCTCTCCGCGTTTGCCTGTCTTTTGGTTATTGAGATGTATTGTTAGCTAATTGGCAAACAAAGTAGCATTTTTTGGGGCTAACCAACCTATTTTATTTGTCAATCAGATGATTAGCTTGCTCATAAGCTTGTCTGGTTTTAAAGGCATGTAGGAAAGACATAAAGTAGCTAGCTAAAGTTACTCGCACTATTGTATCATGCATAGTTGATGTTATGTTGAAACTAAAGCAGTGCTACTACAGGATGTGCATTCGCTCCATAACCTGCTGAATATCGGCACAGCCAAACTTGACATTCAAAACACTGTCTAAAGCACGCTTTGTTAACTTGAAGTGATGTTCTCTGCCAGGGAAATATCGATATTATCCCATGCTGACAGCACAGGTCCTGTCTGATGATAGAGTATACTATATATACACTGTACATTATAATGTACAAATGTAATAATAATATATGAAAGATTGCAGTAAAATTTCTGTGCGTTACTTTAGTGCAATGCATAATATCCTCATATTATTGGAACACTTTGAGTTCAGTTTGACTCTTCTGACAGGGTAAGGATTAAAAGGGGACTGTTCAAATTTTTATCGCCACTGAAGCTCGACCTTAAAGACAAGTTAAGTGCTTTGACAGACATGTGGCTAGAATTGTCACGTACACATTTACTAAGTGGGCTTGGTGCTAGAGGCCAAAAAATCAATGAGAATACTGAAGAAAAGTACCTGCATCTGGTGTCAGAGCTCCCTTAACCTTTTAATTAGCCAGGTTTCGACTCAACACAGGTCCTCCCCGGTCAAATGTCTATGCGGAGGTAATGAGATGTATATGATATATAACAAAATGACCCGTGACATCATATTTGTATGTTCATCAAAATGATTACATAGATACACAATAATTCAGTCAGTCACAAAAAAGGCCCATAAAAATATCAAAAAACACACTTCGTTTAATTGATAAAGTGTGTGTGATAAGATAACTAGACACTAGAGGGCAACAAGAGCTAATACAATGTATGTCATGTGTCAAACGTGAATACTGGTAACTGTATATAGTATATACACTATTTATTTAGAAAAGCATTCTTGAATTCTGACCAGCTCCAGTACCTCTTGGTTACCTTATTAATCCGTCTGAATTGGCGCTTTGTTTTACTTCATTCTTCTTTTTTTTTAATTGTTAATATTATTACAGATGTGAACAGTGATGCAGAGGTCTGGAACCAGGCTCTCTTTTTGTAGTAGCACATATAGAAGACAACTCCTGTTGCACTTCTAGTGCCAGTTACAGTTCGGTTTGTGAAATGAATTAAACCCCTGTCTGTGTGTGTGTGTGTGTGTGTGTGTGTGTGTATAGTTTCAGTCCACAGGAGAAGGATCCTACAGATCCAAAGGATGAAGAATGGTGTTTTTCTGCTCCTTCTTCCCCTTTGGATCTGCTCCCATCCCCTGCAACATCTTGGTCACCACCCCACAGAGCTCCGATGACCAGGTCTATCACCCCGACCAGGAGAGCAGCTGCATCACGCCCCTATAGGTCTGGAGGATACCGTGGATTTAGAGCTCCAGTTTCCATGCAATGGAGGTGTGGCTGCTGCTGCTGCTGCCGCCGAAACAGAAACAGACCAAGAAGATTCATATCAAGGAGATATATGTCAAGGAGACGCAGGCCGGGAAGATACAGTCCAAGAGTAACATCATGGGAGCACCTTCCTGTTACCCTCCATCCTACCAAGTGGTACCAGGTTGTCGGGAGTATGCAGTGCAGCCACTGCAAAGCCCAGGGGCGGCACCAGATGACGTCTTGGATGTGCCAGAGCTGTGAGGTGCCCCTGTGTCTGGTGCCATATAGGAACTGCTACGCCAAGTGGCACGGTCAGAGATGTTGAGCTTAGAGGGTGGAAGTTGCCTGTCTGGTAGGAAAGGCAGTGAAAGTTTAAACTCCCATGATGGGAAGAGTTCTTGTGTTAGTGCAACTTTTGTTAGCCTGTAGGCTTACCCTGTTTATCCTCTACTCTCTAAATTTGTAGTTAACATGCTGAATACTGTAATGCAGAATATTCATTCGGTGTTTACAAGAGGGACACCACTGTCACTACTTTCTCTGAGTAGTTCCTTTTGGGGGGGGCTCTTTTTTTTACTCCATTATTATTATGTATTCCCACCTTTGTGATTATATATTTTAGGGAAAACAATTTCTATTAAGTTTACCTGTTTCTGTAAATGTTTGTTTCTGATTAAACTGCAGAGAAGTTGTACGTGGTTGTTTTGTGCTTTATTATTATATTTATATACTTTACATGTGGGCAGCTCGATATTATAGTGAAAAGGGTAACTGAACATTAATATCCAGAAGTCGTATATTGTAATGGGATGTCAGTAAGACACACACCCTCCTCATGTTTACCAGCTAGTTTAATTTTGTAACTCCTTGTGGGCGGTAAAGAACAATTATCTGCTGTAACAACAACAACATTTAATTTGGGTTGTGAATATGAAATGTCAGATTTGGGATTGGACACTTCACTTCAGTTGGTGTGTCTGGTGTATTGTTAGATCACAGCTATCAACTCATTTTATGAACAAATGACCCATGGGATTCTGCTTTCCATCCAGTGCTGTTGTGTGTTCTGCAGTTATCTGTGCTGCATAACTTTTTTTTGTTTTGCTTGGTCCAAATAAAGACATATTCCCGTTGACTGTACTGCTGTCACTTTTGATGCAGCAGCTCTGGATGGAAAACCACCCAGTCTAGTTTTGACAATTCATACTGCAAAAAGTATGATTGAAAAACAAACAAAAGAACACATTATGTTAAAGGTGTAGTCTGCAATCCTTTCAGTATTTGCCATATATTATATTGTTATTTACTGTCACAGTTCAGACAGAAGGAGGCTGTTTGTGTAATTTAGTTTAGTTTTGACATTTATGTACTTGACCACCGTTGGTAGAAGGAAGTATTCAGATGCCTTACTCAAGCAAAAAGTAAGAAAAAAAAATCCTAGTAAACGTGTGTCATAAAAGTATCGAAAGTAAAAGTAGAATTTAGAATTCATTATTATTACACTGGCGTGTAATCAGTGCTTTATTCAATTGAATGTTGTAGCAGGTCTAGGTGGTGCTACATCAGGTGGTGCTGTAATGCTACAAACTACTACACGAGTACCCCTTTATATTTTAGGGTAGTGATGTTAAGCATGTTTAGCAATGCATTATATTATCAGAATTGAGCAAACCTTTAGCATTTAAAGTATTCTATGAGCCTTTTTTCACAGCAGACATTTTGACTTGACACAGTAAGAAAAGCACAGGTGCTACTAAGAACATTAACCACGACTCCGTTCTGTTAAAGTGTCCGAGTGAGCCAGCACGCTCAGTGCCACGACAACTGAAACTGAAGCAGCTAAATAGAATTCAGCCATCATTCATTTTATTTACACCTGTGCTTCTCCTATTGTGACATGTCAGAGTACTAATGCCTCACAATTGTGCTTGAGTAAATTTAAGTAGTTCCATTTACAGCTGAAACATTTAATAAATTGTTTGACAGGAAATCATTCTGCAACAGTTCTGATAGTTGGTTAATTAGATCACTTACCGAGCCATCAATTGTTGTAAATTGAATGTTTTGGGGTTCTGGACCGTTGGTCGAACAAAACTAATTTAAAGATACCACTTTTGGAACATGTGACGAGCATTTGTCACCATTTTATAAACTACATGATTAAGGAAAATAGTTGTTAGTTGCAGCCCTAGGTATGTTCCAGCCTTGTTGTGCACAAATATCCATGTTTGTGTGGAGCAATTTTTAATAGCATTAGCATTTATTACACTTCTCCAGAAGTGTTCAGAGTTGCCCACAGAATTTTGAATTCTGAAGATGTTCACTGTTGTTCCTCTGTTCACTCTGTTACGAGCAGGTTGATTTTGAATTTGAATTTATGTGGCGTTCTTATACCTTTTGACATCAGAGCCAGTTAGATGAAATGCAGGAATTAAATTAAGAAACTACAATAATATTCCTTAAAGATGCAGTGAAATTCCTATGTGACTACATAGCAACCAGTCATCTCTGCCTGCCTGTAAATGTATGGACAAGTAGACTAGCACTGCAGTGTCGATCTGGCAGCCGTCCACCTCGTCGGTCTGGCTGCAGAGAATCACAGATTGGTGGATGTTTTCACCAAAGCTACAATGTCCCACATGAGGCAGTGTTTTGCTTTCTTAGCTGTGTATGTACGTGTGTGTGTGTGTGTGTGTGTTTGTGTGTTTGAGCACACGTTTTCCCTCTCTCCCTGGTGGTGCTGGGGTGTTTGGCAGGATAAATATAGCTGCGTTGGTGTAAAGCTGTTTTCTCCTCGGCTTTTGTAGCTTTAATCAAAAGCAATCTGGAGGAGGGAGAAATGGAAGGGAAAGGGGGGTGAGAGAGAGGGAGAGCAGGAGGAGGGAGGGTGAGAGGAAGAGAGATGGGGGGGTGGATTGGAGGGGGGGCATGTAGCAATGCCCGATGCCAGAGTGTTTTATTTTAGCTCTCTTTAAAGAGTCATTGGGGAGTGTTCAGGAGTAATGAGAACCCTGGTGGCTGGAGGAGAGGGACTGACTCTAACCTCCCCTCGCTCTCCTGCTCCATCCTCTCACTGTCTCTTTATTTCCCGCCCAGCCTCACTTCCCCTGTCATCCCCTCTTCCTCACTCTGGCTCTGATGTCAACACAGGACTATGACTGTGGCTGCGTTCACAATGCGGGCCCTCATGCTCTGCTCTGTCTTGCTGGATGAATCCTCATATCTATTCTAGGATGTAACCCACATCCCTTATCGATACGAACTGACAGCAACGTTGACAAGACATGTGCGCAGAAGAGTCATCAAAGACGTCACATTTGTTTTTAATGCGTTTCAGTTAGTGTGCGTTATGTCATATATGTATGAAGCCGTCAAAATTGGACTGACCAAAACAGTACAGTACATCTTCAGCAGGCTATCAGGCTTCCTTTCCAATGTTGTGTGTTATTGTCTGTCTAACACTCAGGCCGAGATGTATATGAGAAATGTAAAAGAGATTTAAAAAATGTGCAAAAATGTAAAAGAATGTTTATGGTCCCTTAAAATAGAAAATTT
>NTHP01000161.1:274881-312517 GCA_003416845.1 Oplegnathus fasciatus
AGTCCTGCTCAGTGGATAGAGTTCGCTAAGCCAAAGACTCGCAACACTGTAGAATGTTCCCTTTAAAATGTTTTTTAAACTTAATCAGATAACTGACGAAGAGCCAATTTGGGCCTGAAACACGGTCCTCTTTCTAAATGTAATCAGGTTAAAAGATTTTTAAGGGAGCGTTCTGCAGTGTTGCCAGTCAAAGCAGAAACCACTGTACTCAGCACCTGGACAAGAAAGATGTGCATGTGTTTTGCACACTGATTACGAGGATTACATACTTCACAACTGAGCGAACACCATCCGATGAGGAAGATGCTGTCAAAAGCTGAAGAAGTGACGAGGAGGTGGAGCTTGAGTTCAGATTTGTTTTTTGTCAGATGACTGTTTCTGAGCTCAATAATTGTATGGGATTGTTTAAGCCCCTTAACATACAGTTTTTCCCTTCTTCCCCTTATATAGTATATAGTATGTGACAATATTCACATGTGTATTCTGTATCAGCTTGTTTCAGGGCTCTTCATTGAAGCTTTATGAGGTTTATACTAAGTTTGGGGTCTGAATGTGTCCGTTGCATCAACTATTGCAAACTGTCAGGTACAGAAAGTTAGCGTCAAATGCTTCATCAGGTCTTGTTCACAATTTTAGATCAGATTATTGAAGTCAAAATTTGCCAATTTTATACAATTCTATTTTTGCAGTTTATTTTTGTAGTGCTTGTGCCAAGACAACATTAAACACTACTGTGTCTAAAACTGAAGATACTGATTCATCTGATGATTAATATTGATTAATCTTCCAATCATTGTTTGATTGATTGATTAAATGTTTGGTCTATAAAATGTCAGAATATAGGGACAGCTAGTTTTGTCCGACCAACAGTTCAAAACCTAAAAACATTCAGTTTGCTAGAAGACAAAGAAAACCAGCAAATAATCACATTTGAGAAGCTGTAATCAATACATTTTTGGTATTTTTCCTTTAAAAAAGGAGTTAGATAATTAATGGATTATCCGAATTGTGGCGGGTTAGTTTGTCTGTTAATTGATTAATTTGGCTTGTTTTGTTGGATGAACAAAAAAGGAGATGTGTGTCTGTATCTTGCAAAGTAAGGTATCAGAAATAGTAGCATTTTTGTATCTGTACTGAAACATAGGTATTGTATTTAAAAAAATGTTACCTATTCCTGGTCCTAGGCTCCAGGCAAAATTCTGCCTGTGAATCAAAGTTTCCATAGGAACAAGATATCAAATGATACATACAGAAAGAGAGAGAGAGAAATGTGAGTGTGACTTTCAAGGAGGCACATACATACTGTAGTGTGTATAAAAGCTGTTGGTTGTTTGAAATGTAATGTCATCACAAAAGTGTGTTGACATCAGATACTGTATGTGTTCCTTCCTGAAATGGACACGTATAGTCTTTCAAAAAAAAAGAAGAAAGAGCAGGAATTCAAAATTGCGAATTAAGGCATGCAGTGTGAATGGAGCAGATCAAGACAGAAGACATGCGACACTGATTACAAAGTGTGAGGGGGGAAAAAAATCACAATTTGGACACTCTCAGCTGTGGTTTGCGAACGCAGCCAATGTATAGTCGGTTTGCATATGTGTGATGCGACAAATATAAAGAAAGAAGACGGGAGATATTATTTTGGCAGAGAGTTGAATATCCTTTCATTATGCAGTTGGCTTTGTGTGCTTGATTTGGAGGCCAGAAGCAGCCCACAGTGGAAGCCAAGCTGCTCCCTGGTACAACTGCCATGATGGTGATCTTAAAAAGCTTCCATAAAAGCCTTTTTCTGGACAACTCATTGGCGGCAGTGCAACTCTTTAGGAGGTGCATTGTTCCATTTCCTGTTTGACAGTCACTGCGATTGAAGCCGGGCCTCAGATTAGTGTTTGGAAAAGTAGTTAGCTGAGATTTTTTTTCAATGGCTGCAGCAAAGAATAGTTCCTTCCTGTGGGAAACATTAATGTGATACTAAAGTCATCTGCATTAAATACCTCAGAAAAACATGTCCAGTTCTTTGTAACGTTATTTAAGTGTATGTCATATATGTGTGATTATCTAATCTGTTTGTACAAAATCAAATCAGGTCATATAGCTGCGTAATCTCTACCCATGCTCCTTTTTTCCTAGGTGATCTGGGTGTGTAATAACTGCCGGAAGCAGCAGGAGATCCTGACCAAGCCAGGCGAGTGGTTCACTGGTCCGGCTGGGAAACCCGCTGGCCTCGGTTCAGCCGTCAGCGAGCCATCTGTGTGCCAAACGCCCGGTGACAAGAAGCTCCGGTCTCGCTCCCAAGCGCCCCCGGGCTCCATCACCTCAATCCAAGACCCCAACCAATCCAGCGCACCCGGGACCACACCTGGCACCGACACTCGGTCACGGAGCGAACCACCACGAGACACGTAAGCTGAAGCAATGTCATAGAATTTGTGCTAGGGGACAAAGGAAAGGCAGCATATTTGGCAGATGTGAACAAAGGAATATAAGTAAAAGTACTTACATAAAAGTAAAAAAAAAAAAGTACAAAGTAGGTCGGGGGTGAGGGGTTGAAATGTATTAGGGGATACTATTATACTATACTATAATTAAAGAGCACCTTCAGCCTACAAAATAAATTGCATTAAATGTCAACGTATAGACTAGTGGAACAACATCATGCCACAGAGCTCGTATGTGCAAACCAACAATAAATTCCATTTCTACAGACGGCACTTTGCAGCCAGTGCATACATCTGATTATCAATTATAAATAGGCAACCGCCTTCTAGTGTAGCATTACTAGAATTACCCAGAAAACTCAGACAATTAAATAAAAATGACAGACAATAAATAAAAAGTCTGTGGACAGCGCGGGCGGTGCAACAAGCATTAAGCCACAGAAATGAAATATCCTGACACTTCTTATAGAATTAACAGCAGAATAAAACATCGCCAAAGCAGACAACACAGATGTATAAACAATAGAGACTCCACAGCGACTGCAGCCCACAATCACACATTTTTAAGCAAAGGAGAAACTGCAGTTTTTACACGCGGCGTAGCTCTCAGTCACAGCGACATCCTCCTCAGTACAGTGAGTTACAGCAATCACTGAGTTTGCTGTAGTACTCACCAGTCTGAACGTCATTCTGTCAGTCTTGTGCGCCGTGAAGCTCTCTGTCCGTACATTTTTAATGCAGAAATATAACCCTTGCACTCAACCTCTCTTGTCCCACTATAACTAGTCCACTCAACCTCTCTTGTCCCACAGCGCTCCTCATAGTTAACAAACACCTAGAGCTAAATGAGGCTCTGCAGTTACAACCTGTCAGGGATTATTGTTATTGTAAAGTTCCTTAGTGAACACAGAAATCACCGCTGGAAGATCCACCATGAGCATTTTAGCATTTAGCAATCAGCCAGACCCAGCATGCACCTGTTGGTCACACAACATCGTGGGTGTGTTTGTTTTGGGTCACGTGCTCGCCGGGTGACTGGGCATGTACGGAAAGGGCAAGAATGCTCGCGAGATATTTGGCACCTGGTACGTGAGGGGGATGAGTTGAAAAGTAACGATACAAAGGAAGAAGAGTATTTTCTGTCCTCTCACAGGCTGCATCAGTGATGGATTTTAAAACGTATTTTGCCATTGAAGCCTTAATTAATGACCATGAGTGAGTGTTGCTCCCTCATCTCACAGTGAATCCCCTAATACATTTTACCATCATTTATTAGATAGCATGTTGTACTGGCTAATGTCATCTCCAAACCCAAGATGAGATAAGGTTATTAGACTTTAGAAAGCTCCCCCAGAACCACAGAAGACATGATTACACAACTGTTTTCACAGGCGGAGTTCGGCTAACCATGACTAGTAAAATGATCTTGATGTGTGAAATTGGTGGAGTGCCCCTTTAAATTGCATTCTCTCAGCCACCAGAAAGAAAGCAGCCCTTGCAAAATATGTTAATATTTATATTATTAAGCATCATCTCCTGCATTCATCATTTGCTTATGTCTCTTAAGCCTGCAGTCTGAGTCGTTGTTTCCTATGCCATTCTGAGTGCAGTGGAATAATGCAGTCTGTTCCACTTACACTGGGTAGTAGAATGTGTTTTCACTCGTGACTTTCATTCATGGAAAACTAATGTTAACAGTGAAATGCTAACAGATGCAAAGTCACACCAGTGTTATTTGTTAACATGGGTAAATAGTTATGTTATAGGGGAAGTGAAAGCTAAAAGTAGTCAAATACAGTGAGGTCTCTCAAATGACATTTACGCAGCTACATTAGCTAAACTATTTACCTTCCACCTCTGGTTGTCACTAGTGGTGTTATAAGAATCAGTGGCAATAAAATGGCCATCACAAGTTGGGAACCTTTTTGGAACATTTTTAGCCATGCTAGCGTTCTTCACTCTAGAGATGGCAACCACTTTGGTCCAGACTGAAATATTTCAGTCTATTCCAGCTATCGGATGGATTGCCATGACACTTTGTACGTGCATGCATGATCCCCAGCGGATGAGTTGTAATAACTTTGGTGACCACCTTTGCTCTAGCATCCACAGGAAGTTGACATTGTGGTTTTGAGTGAAATGTATGGGCAAATACTTCAATTGTCCGTTACTTTAATTCATGACCAAATACCTGCAAAACTAACACACTAGACTAAGTTGGCGATCATGGTAGACACTACCTGCTAAATCTCAGTGTTTTAACTTCGTCATTGTGAGCATGCTGATGTTAGCATTTAGCTCAAAGCGCCAGACAGGGCTGTACAGCGTGGCTGTTAACTCTTGGTCACTATTTTCTGACATTTATCTTAAAACAGTAAAAAAAAAAAAAAAATACATCACTTAATAGTGAAAATAATCATCAGTTGCAGCCCTACTTTCATGACGGTGTAGGAGAACTAACAACACTGAATGAAGTTTTACTTACAGTAGCATTAGCTTTTTTAAATACAGAGGAAGAGATGGTGATTTCATTATTAAAGGTAGCTGCTGTGGTTTTGGTGACACCAAAATGCCCACGTAATGAACGCAGGCATCTTAAAAAGCTTAAAAAGGCTTTGTGAGCTTGTCCAGTGAGGTTCATGTTACACAACAATTCTCCAAGCATGTAAATAAAGGATCCATTGCTGAATGTGTCTGAAATAAAATACATCGTCTGTCAACAACTCTGACTTATTCTTTTCTGTTTCTCTCCATCCTCATATTGATTGCTCCCCAGGAGAAATGGAAGGGGGGGCGGAGGAGCTGGTCGGGGAGAGCGCCGCTCAGGTCAGCCTAGATTGCAGACTCAGGTCTCCATGGACCGGGACCTCCGGGGGGAGTCCAGAGAGCGCAGGGAAAGCCGGCGGCTGACAAAGGGACGCTCTCTGGAGCATGATCCTGTGGGCAGCGGTGGTGTAAGACGGACAGAAGAGGGGGGCTACCACCACATGGACCACATTGGTGCCCCCCCTCGCCAAGCAGGGCCGGTCCCTCCTGGAGGCAGGGGCCACCCTGTGTCCGTGCAAGGTCGTGGCATGGGCGTAGTAGGGGAGGTTGGAGATGGCGTGCGGCCTGGTCAGAGGACGGTGGGTGGGGTTGGCGGGTCATATGAACACACCCTTGCTCAGCAAGCCCCTCCTCCTGAACTCAGAGAGCCTCCCGGTTTGGGCCCTGGCTCAGGCCTCGGCCAGGGACCCGTAGTGAGACGGACCAAACGGGAGAAGGCTGAGAGCATGCTGCGCAATGATTCGCTAAGCTCTGACCAATCGGAATCTCTGCGTCCACCACCGCCGAGGCCCTACAAGTCGAAACGAGGGCTGGGGGCCGGGGGGAAGAGGCAGACCAGCGTCAGCAGTTCAGAGGAGGAGGGAGGGACCACGCCTGAGTACAGCAGCTGTGAGGATGCCGAGATCGAAAGTGTCAGCGAGAGAGGTGAGAGACAATATCAATCATCTCTTTGTGTTCATGAAAAAACTGTGGTTGATTTCAGCCAAGGGGGATATGGAAAGTATTGGCATCTGTCTCGTCATTCATTTGTTTATCCATCCATCACATGAGATGTCTGAGGCAATTTGATTCTGAGAAAATCTGAGGGAATGATCCTTCTCACTTCTGCTTTATGGCAGTTTCTTACACAGCTTAGGCCAATAGGGCACTTTTTAACTACAGCTCAACACTAAAAACCTTAATAACCACTCATATCTCTCACATCACATGTTAAACTGACATGACATTTGATGCACATGTCCTATCTTTGCTCTCCTGCTATACTCCACCCAAATCTGTCTGTTCGAGGTGTCTGTAAAATGTTTCTAGTTTCCTTGTTTGTGGTGAAGGTGGCTATCATCAGCCTGAATTAATATCAGCAGCCAGCGCTCAAAGTGCAGGCAGTATACATAATACACTAGCCAGGGTCTTTTTGGTGATACCCCTTGTATAGAAATTGATAAGCGAACAGAACAAAAACAAGCAGCTAGATTCAGTGGCTTTTTCGAGTGCTCGTGCACTCTCATGCTCTCTTGTATCCCTCTTGTAGTACTTCCATAAGTGTCATGCACATGAATGAGCCCCAATTTTATACTAGATACTAATCGTATACAATCTGTTCAATTTACAAGTTGCACTTGTATACTGCAGTTAAAACAATCAGCATAAGTTACAGGAAATTATAAAATTTGTGTGCCAGCAGACATCAATCAAACTGTGACTGAATGTCAATTAGACTTCAAAACAAAATGTTTTTCTGAAGATTCTTCTAAGATGTGTCTGTATAGGTGTCTCACCACCACCACCACCTCCTGCATTTTATTTTTCTGCAGCTTTGAGCAGCTCCTTCATTTCCTTTGTGCTGTGCATTGTGGGACGAGTGTACATCAACAGCAGACTCAAAAACAAAGCGTTTTTTCGTCTGTATACTGACTTTTTAAGCTTACTTGCTTATTGTCCCTTTTCCAGTGTGAATACACAACAGACTCCAAACCCGCCTATAATTACAATGTCGTATGGAACTGGGACATGGCTATATGTTTGTAGAATGGAAATTGCCATTAATCACAGCACTCTTCTTTGAGGAAGAAGTAAACAAAATATAGGGAGATCTGTTTGTTTCACGTGGAAGCTTTCTGCATGTATTGGTGGACCACTCATCTCCTCCTGATGAGCCACTAAATGCACACCACAGGGGATGATACTGAATGGGCTACTGTTGGCTAATGCTACATATAGAAACTTCACTGTACCTGCATGGAGATGCCATGTGCAGTAGCTATGGTAATCCTACAAACTGACATGTAAAAAAGGCAAGCAGGCGGGGAAAAAAGACAGAAATAATTGAACTTAACACCTGCCAGCAAACAGAGAAGCAAACAAACAGCTCAAGTACAGTAGGTGTTATATTGATGGCTCGACCTCAGATTGCGAGAGGTTAATGCAAATTGTCTTACAAAATGCATTGCTTTGTATTGTTGTTCAAAAGTCTTGAAACTGACCCTTAATCATAATTGTACAACTTGGCTTTGGCCAAAAGAGTGCTTCCTGGTGGACATCATGTTAACAGTTGCCTTGATTTAATTTTTATTTCATTACAATCTTCACGGCACCCAGGAGCAGAGTTTCTCTGACTACTATACTGTATAAATCAACCTGATTAGGTCATTAGGATGAGGGATATTAACAAAACAAAAAACATCTCAATTGAGCCATTACAAGCCGTACCTCTTCAACCAGGACATGCAATTCATTTCTCACACTTACACTGTATGGTACTGTATGTGTATAATTATATCAGTGTATGAGGCGTAAGGCACTGCATTTTCGGTGTGTGCATGTGTGTATGTGTGTGTGTGTGTGTGTGTTTGAACACTCCCACTTGGAACACTGTATCATGGGAGGTGAATGTAAGAAGTGGAGAGAGCTGTTTAATCTCAGTGTGCCGTCTTCATTCAGACTTTGTGAATCTGGAGACGCCTCTCTACTTTAACCATCTGAGTTCAGTGATCAGAACAGGTAAGACTGCTCTGATATAACCTACTTATTTGGGGGAAATACCGTATGTTCTCACTTTTTTATCCTGTTGTATGAAGCGTTTCCTAAACAAAAGTATTACACACCAAACTACTTGAAAACATGAGCATCTTAGAAACTTTCTAGATGATATGTGTGGTCTGGTTGGGTTTGCTGAAACAATGCACCTTCCTGCAACATTTCCTAACTTTTGTGTGCAGTGCATGCAGCAGACCATAGCCGGCAGTCTGATATTGAGCTGTGTGAACCCGTGTGTGTATCTGGATGTTTTCCTGTGTGTCCTATTGTGTTGTTTTCAGCTTGGCCCTGAGGGGGGACAATCCCACACTCGAGTGTACATGTGTGTGCGTGTTAAGTGTGTCTGTGATGGGGCGGTTTGACCCTGGTTGATCCCAGCGTTGACCTTGCATGGTCTCACATAGCCAACCATGTCCCCAAGCCTGAGAACACACCACTGTTTACACTCTAACCTTGTCATGTCCAAGCTGGGTTATGTCACTTCACTACTAACCATTCCAAGGCACTCGGGCTCACTGCTATACATCCAACTGTGCCAGAAAATTAAAAGCTTTTTAACAGCAGCCCTGTTCTACTGTGGGTTGGCTGCAATGCTACATGTACTAAAAAGTGATTTAAATAATCTTCAATCAATACAAATGAGTTTTTTCCAGAGCTCTCATGTGCATGTCATGATTTCCATGGTCTTTGCAGTTGCTGAGCTAAGTCTGCTTATTGATAAACCTTTGTCAAACTAATTAAAAAGTGACGTTTTAGCTTATCTTTAAATTTAATTTAGTCAGTATGGACAAGCCCCACTCTTAGCTTAGTCTTGGTTAAATCTAATACAACATGGCTAAATTCTAACATTCATTACCAATGTGGGAAGTGTATGGGTAGTATCCATCCATCCCTTATATAACTTATATAACTATAACCATGCTCAAACGAGCATACATTGTTTTTTGGAAAACAGAAGTGGTTGTACAAGTTGTTTACCTTTTGATGATCACTGATTTTAGGTCATAGATCACTCTCCTTTTTATTTACCACTACCTGACAGTCCATGTCTTTTTACACTTTCTACCTAATAACAATGACAGTATTTACCAAACACACTGTATCTGACTGTAGCCATGCTCATGCTACATTAAAGCTACGCTTTCACCGGAAGCTGACATCGATAAAGTGTGTTGTGTTCTGATGAGGAAAAGGGAGCATCCAGCACCAGCTTGGACCCAGACCAGGCGCTGTCACATCGATCAACTGGAGGTTTAGGATTAGAGTGTTCTGTCAGGCCAGGTTTTAAACACAGCGGCATGGCAGCGAGACGCTGCTTCCTTTTTTAGCTCGAGACTGAGACCAGGTCAGCTCAGAGATGTGGTTGCTGGCAGCCAAGAAGCGTCCAGGCATGTAAATCACTGTAAGATCAGTGCAGGAAAACATACACACATGCACACTCAAATATGCAGTCAGTCACAGTACAGTAGATCCTATTATGATCTGTGCAAATATCCTCCTACACACAACCACACTCTACCAACTCATCAGGTAAAAAACACAACACAAATAGTAGTGACGTGCGCCTTCATTCACAACTTTCACTTTTTAACTTCTTATCCTGGAGTTTGTCAACCATTTCTGGCCCATGAACCTTTTTATAGGCCCCCAAATTCTCCAGCATTACACAATGTGTCATTTGTTTTTTCCACCATAGATTTTCTGTTTTGTTTTAGAAATCCTCCACTAATTAAACAATTCATATTTCATCTTGTAAGCCAAGAATCGACCCTTACCCCGCCCCCGTTAGTAACCATTACTATGCCTATGGCCAAGCTTCTTGTTCTCGCCCAGCACACAAGCATTTTACAATGATACAGTAATGGAGGGAGATTTACCGCTCACTGACTGCTGATTTTGCTGGTTGAAATTACGAGTGTTGCTACTAGATTTTATCAGCTCGTTACAGTCAGTCCACGAGCTGTCTGTCTCCAGGTGTGTCCATCTGACTTGTTATAAAACAATAACCTTGCAGAAACACATGATGGCTACATTCATTATACAGTGCCAAAAGACTGAGACTAAAGCTGTCTCAGGCATTCTCACCAGTCGATGATACATGTAGAACACATGGAAATAAAGAGACAGCGTTGTTCTTGTATAGTAGGCTAATATAACGCTGTTTGGCTGCTTAGCTTACATACTTCATACTGAGCTCTTCCATACTTTGTATTTTCAAACAGTATGTTTCACTGTTAATATTACAAGATAAAAGGGCTTTAATGATGAAGAGTAACTGATGTGGTTAGAAAAAGTAATGCTATCACACTTAGTGTTGGCTGGGGCTGGCCAACAGTCCAGATAGCGTCCAGGACCATTATCCATAACCACACAAACTGATTTAATGAGTTAATGATTTGCTCCTTGGCCTTGGAAGTAGCACGAGGTTACTACTGTAGGTAGTAAGCTAGCTAGCGGGACATGCTAATGTTTGCAGTTTTCCTCAAACTTTTGCTCCTCTGTTTTTGGTTTTGGAACGGCTGGAGGAGCCACAGCCACAGTCCAAACTCTTGCTAAGCTATGAATTAAGAATCGCTGTTCGGAGGAGCGAACGGTCAGTTGACATTAGTGGTCAAAGTGCAGATATTCCATGTTATATAAATGGTTCAGTTTGGGTTACATTGGTTCATGTGAATTGACACTTTTATATTCCATTGTCAAGAACATAAAGATAGCTCCAAACGGACTACATTTAAAAGAGGATGTATTTCACACTTAATACTGTTCATTATTTTAATTAAAAACGGATCAGGTAATTATCAATGTATCCGTTTTTTTAAATCTCATACAGCTGCACGGTAAGTGACCCTTCGTGGGGTCCTGATCCCATAGTGACTTTGATCTAAGTCTCGTAAGTGTAGAAACGCACACCCATGTGGCCCACCCACTGCACGAAACTACGTTCACACCCGAGTTATGAAACTGAGAGCTTGGTTGTCTTATCGTCAGAGCGTTTGCTTTAAGATTACATAATGTCACTATAAGTTGTCACAAGTCATTAACCTCATAGCCTCCTGGCTCCTAGGAACGCTTGGCTCTGTTTTACTCTGTGTCATAACAGTGTTGTCAAGGTCCTGCACACATTTCAACACCGCCCCCCGGCCCATGTGTACAGAGGAGGCTGTGTTTTTGGACTAAAGCAGGAGATGGGTCTCAACCACTGAATATATTTTGTGTCATTGTCTGAAATATCCCACAGGATATGAGGAAAATGCACCAGTTTCTGTTGAAAGCCCCCTGAAAGACTTGAGTTCAGTTAATAATGAATGATAATAATAATAATTATCATTAGATTGTGTTTGCATACACGCAGTTTATTGCAACTTTATTATTACTGCAAACACCTAATGAGTTGAAGTGAAACTGTGCCATTTATCAAATTATAGGAACTGATTTATTTAATCCTCTTACCAGCTTTTTCCGAAGCTTTCAGTTTTATTATAACACTGTCTTCATCAGCGAATGGAGCTTGCTCAGTTGTTACAGAGATGGATCAGCTAACATTGCATAGCACTCATAGCACTTTTAGGAGTTTTTAGCAGGCTCCATCCACTGATGAGGACAGTGTGATATGGTTGAAAGCTCTGGAAAAAGTTACTAAGCCGACCTTGAGTTGGGATTGGATTGTTGTCAAATTATTTTAAAAGTCAAGAATGAGCTTTCATTCTTATTTAGAAATCGTTCACCCCATTCAGTGACATAAAACTTTGAGGTTAATTTATAGCGCCATAGAATTCGTATATTCTGAGTAGCCATCTGTTATGTGTTAGCAGGAGTCCTACCACCAATCAGAGCCCCTACTACTGCTCTGTGGGTTGGATTTTATTTCTGATTACACATCTATGAATTAAAGAGAATTGTCTTTAAATCAAAGCGGTATTGTTATAGCAGGAAACTTGATTGGCAGACACATCAGGAAATGTAATAACAAAAAGTAAAATTTTTAAAAAAAATTATAAAATGTTTAAAGTTTTGTTTTATTGTAATTAAAAATTACAATAAAAAAAGTTAAAAATTTCTATTTAATTTTGAAATTCAGTCATCATTTCAAGACAGAATAATTAAATGATACATTGAATTATTTTTTATTTTATAGACTTATTTTTGTTTTTTACTTTAAGTTTTATAATGTGTCATTTAAATGCAAATTGAATTACTCAAGTTATGATAGTTTTTTGGAATTGATACATTCTTGAATTGATCGTACTTAAATGCGGTTTAAGTCTATAATTATTCCACACTCCAGCCTCCGTACTTGTAAGAGGTGCAAAGCATAAATGAATATCAAAAATAATATGAAGGAAAATATGCATAATGCTTTTGTGCAACTCTAATAAATGTTTGGTTATATTGCTTCATAATGACTGTCAAAATGAGGTCATCATGTACCAAAAGTTTTTATTTAGCTTTATAACACTGCACAAGTCCACAACATCTCATCTGTAAAATATCTGGGAGGGATTCAAAGCATTTTAGCAGGCTTAGCTGTCCTTTGGTATCATCACTGCCTCGGCGGACCACTTTGAGGAAGAGTCCTGCCACTGCTGTGATACATTTCTAATTCTAGCCCAGGCCTGAATATTCAATAAACTTAACCCTCTCCACTGTAAACACATACCTTCTGAAGAGCCCCCAAATTTGGCCGAGCTGTGTATGAGAGGACTCATGCTGGTATGTGCTGTGTATACAGTTTCTGCTGTATGCGTTGGTGTGTGTGTGTGTGTGTGTGTGTGTGTGTGTTAATGTATGATGGTAATATGAAGGAGGTCATCGCTTCTGCTTCATCCACAGCATCTGAGCCAGTCTCTTTTCTCTTGCAGGCGACTGGGAGTGCTACCCACATGACCCCACTGTATGGCATGTAAGTCGCTTGTTTTTATTCTTATTTAATGTTTTTCATATTCAGCTTAAATGTTTTCAAATCAGCACGAAGCGTTTGCAGATTGTGCCAAGTTTTGTCTTTGCATTTCAAAGGAGATGGTAGAGGTGTCAACATCTGTAGTGCGTATGTATGACTTATTCCAAAGAACTCATTATTAAAACATGTAACTTCTCGTGTGCCAGACAGCTTTTCGCTGGAAATACCGACCAGATCCTGACTGTTAACACCAGCAAATTTAAAAGCTTTTACAAGCTTAATGCTAAATGACTGTTATATCAATTTGGTGATAGTAGGTAGCAAACTTCAGCTAATTTATTTCTAGGAAACTGATGCAAACTCATGCAACCTTTGATCCTTTATGATCCTGTTATAATCAGATGGAAGAAAATGCATCAAATTCAGTTGTAAATGAACCCAGGATGCCTCAAGTTCCTGCTTACCCACACCGGCTCTTGAAGAAAGCAGTAATATGTTTAACTACATTTTCAACGACATTGAAATGCAGTGCACCTTCGATCCATATACGTATTTAACAACTATTTCAAAGGGAAACTTTTACATGCTGATCCAACAAGGACGCTCACACAATTCTGACAACTTGTTGTCAAAAACAGACAATATTCTGGCGGATGGGAAACACTCAAGACTTCACTGCAGCTTGCCGTTTTACTGCTGCCGAAACATTATCAGCAAATAAAATATCACAGCATTCTAAACTGTTAATATTTCTCCAGTAGTAGTTGATTTTGTATTCCTTTGCAAGTTGTGTATGTGTTTGCGTATGTGTCTCCTGAGTGTCAGTGTGTGTATCTGTACACATCACTTGTTTTCTCCTGTTGCAGCATCCTGTAACCTGGCAGCCGTCCAAGGAGGGAGACCATCTAATTGGACGAATCACCCTCAGCAAGAGGAGCGCCACCATGCCTAAAGAAGCCGGAGCTCTGCTGGGGTTAAAGGTCAGAGTGGGCACACACACACAAAGAATGTTGCTTATATATAGCTGTGATATTATTGTTTTACAAACCATATTCAGTCACTCTTGTCTACCCCTGATATGACAGATATGACACTAATCTCTCTCTGTCTCTCTCTGTAGGTGGTGGGAGGCAGAATAACAGAGTCAGGGAGATTAGGTGCTTTCATCACTAAAGTCAAGAAGGGAAGCCTGGCTGACGTGGTGGGACATCTCAGAGCAGGTAGTCAAAACTTTCACGTGTTACACTATTTGCAGGTCTTGACAAAGACTGGAAAGTCATTCATGATCCAAACAGAAGGCCTTTAAAAGCATCACGATGTCTTAAAAACACTTTTAGAGGTCACAATTTTTTTTCACAGGTTTTTTGCAGTGGGCAGGTTTGTTGCATGTTAACTATTAGATTGAGCAATGGCAGTTTTACTAACTATTATATATATATTTTTTGTGGCTTTCATATCTTTAGTTAGCTTCATTCAGGTTTCACTTAATTGTACTGTGTTTGTCTCTGCGATGACATTAAATGCAGTACAAGTTAGTATAAGGCCGGCAACATTCTGTATTTTTGTAACTGTCAACAAATCTCATAAAAAGGCCCAAACCAACAATTGATCCTACTGACCAGTATTGTGTGTGCATCCAAAGCCTGATATGTCTTATTCATCTGTGCCATAGAGCTCCATTGTTGTTCAAAAACAATTAAAATGAGCCTCATTGTTGCACTGGGTGACGTGTTCATCCATTACCATGAACACACACTCTGTAGTTTATTTTGACCCCATCCCACATAAACTGTCCTGCTCCCGCAAATACTCACTAGCACACCAAATGTGTATCAATCTGCCTCTAAAAATAGTCCCCAGCAAATCCACGGTTCCCTCCTGTTTGAGTAATGTTTGCTAAGAACAGTGCCCAACTGTACTGAAACTTTTTAGAAATGAAATTTAAATTTGTTACCTGCTTTTAAAAACGTATGTCTTCAATTGGCACGAATGGGCTTTGGGCTGTGTAGGAAAGCTGGATTGAGAAGTGGACTAACACATTGTTGGTTCTGATCTTTTCATGGGATTTATTGACAAAACGAAAAATATAGAATGAAGATGAATTATCCTTAAATTTGTCTTTTTAAAACCTGACGATGCCCTGACTCATACACAGCCCTTATGCTCAACTTGGTGAATATAAGACGTGGTCGTTGCTCATGTAAAAACACAATCACGAACCATTAGAAATGCGTATGCACGCCTGATTTCAGGGGATGAAGTTTTGCAGTGGAACGGGAAGCTGTTACCAGGGGCGACCATGAAGGAAGTTTACAACATCATCCTGGAATCTCAAGCTGAGCCTCAAGTGGAGCTGGTGGTATCCAGGCCTATTGGGTAAGTCAGGAATAAAACACACCCTATACACCTGTCAGTGTCATATTTGGATATTTGTAGTTATAAGTCAGTAACCAGTCTAAATGTTGCATTGAATTTAACCCTTATTTAATCAGGCAGTGTTGACTGAGGCTCTGACTCAGAGATGGCTGACCTCAGATAAGACAGGAGACAGGGACATGTATTTGTATTCTGACCGCGACTGTGCGACTGCATTCAAAATATTAAAAATAGCCAGCCATTACCTGCTGCAGGGATTGCCAAGTTTTGGAACAGGAGATTTCCATTTTGTCTCATACACCCCCTTTAAAAAAGCACTTGCGTTTATTTCTAGGATGATATAAGGTGAATTGTTACAGACCAAATAAAATCATCTGTAAGCGCCAAAAGAGACAAGAGGTGGCTGCATCAGATATTTCTGGTTGATGCCTTGTAAAAACTGAACCAAGCCAGTCGTGACCACCTTTGTGAGTGCAGTAGTTTGCCTGTGGTTTGAAAGTGACTGATTTGAAAGAATGCATCATTTTTAGGCGTGATCACAGACACTTTTAAATCATAAAATGTGTTTGTCCAAGTCAGACAATGGTTTATATGTTCTCTGAAATGACTCTAGTCTAAAAAGGGAAATTCAGCATCTAATTTAGGTTATATTGATTGATTCTTTTGAGAAGTGCTGTGGATGTAGTCTTTACTAGCTTATTAGGTTGCTTTAAATTGAACAAAGTAGACATACTGATTTGAAGTATAAGGGAAGTACTTCATGATTACATGCAGACAGGAAATATCTATATATGCAGATCAACATCCTCATAACGTAACTGATGAATTTCTCTCAATCTAATTCTGTCTTAATTGATCTATCTCTGGCCATCATTTGTTTAAATGTCTTGAAGTCACAATTACTGTAGTATATTTATTGCTATTGATTAGAATTTGTTAAAATGCATTTAGGATGTAGAATTAATCTAATTTGTGTGAAGTTCGGAGGATCAACCTGCTTGGATAAATGATGCATTTAGTGAGTTGTGAAGTGAGAGATATTTGGAAATTTTAAGTCTTATCAAGAAAAGGGCTTTTTTTACACTATGATATTCAGCGTATCGCACTCTACTTCAAGAGCAGATATTATGTATCTTGAAAAATTGTTTGCGCTTTATTTTACAGGTCTGTCATTTTCAAATAATATCCTAATAATTTCTGTGAAAGAACTGTGTAATTTGGTACTGATTATATGGAAGGTAGAAATGTCCTTTCTCCATTTAAACCCAAGTAAATATTCACTTATCATTAATTTCTTACTGAGACTTTATTCTCTGCATATGTTGCATTGGATGCTTTCCTGTAGACAAATTCCACATTTTGGCATGGTCAGCTGTCCTGCTGTGCACTGACCTAAAGACTTGCTAGCAATTAATTGGAATTAATTAAGTGGAATTGTACCAATTGAACATTGTTTCTATTACTCTATTTGCCTATAATTAGTAACAAGTTACATAGTACAGAACACTTCTAAGGAAATTATAAGGAAATGACACACCTGTAAAATAAAGCGTTTCCATAATGTCCCAATTTATTCTGAAACAAGAATGTCACAAAGGACATGGAAGAATTTTGGCAGAAGTCATGACAGAAGTCTAAATTCTAATGTGCACATTTTACCGTGTGAAACCGCACACAGTTTTAGGCTCCAGGTTTGCAAAAAATGGTGTTCATATTTTAGTCTGAGTAACCTCTCATAGAACACAGAGTAACAAATGTATAGTACACATTGTGCTTCAGTATTTTTGATAAAGTAAGAGTAAGATAGGCCCATTGTAATGGGTTTATATTAGACGTATTTCACAGTAAAATACTCACTGTTTCTTCAAGCGCTTGCAGCTTTTCTGAAAATTTAACCTCCTTTGCTCTTTGACGGGAAAAACGTTGAATGTATTAATTTCTCTCCAAACACTCGCGAAGGGTGTATAGAAAATATCAGTAAGTAATTTGCCCATTTTATTAGGACCCCTTAATTCTCTCACGCTTATGGAAACTATTTTGGTTTTGCTGGTGCGATTTTGCATCCCTAAATAAACTGAATCATATTTATTAGGGATGCCAATTGATACAAATATTGGCTTTTGTGAAAATAGCTGCTATTTGTCATCTCCAATTAAATTGAACTGAAAGTTCACTTGAAGGGATGCAAAATGGCCCGTGGGAAATGCCCATCAATGTAGCATTGCTTTTGCAAGCTTTTTCAACTGTTTGTGCAGCGTCTGGAATTCCTATTTTTCTTTCCTGGTAAAGAGTGAGGATCAAAGTGAAATGCAGCACTTACAGTGTCAAATAAGATATGCTTATTTCTTTTTACATTTAATCCCTTGGTTTGAAAGTTGGGACATTGGGATTCATAAAGCAAACAATATTTATTTTTATTTCATTTACATTTTTTCAGTTTTTGATTTTGGAATGGGCTCGAAGGCAACCTAGGGTCCATGAAACACTTATCAGTTTAATATTTGATTTAAAATCAAAAGTTGGAATATAAAAACAGTAAGTAAGTAATAAGTTCAACATTTTGAGAGTTTATTTGCTTTCTTTTCAAGTTTGAAATGAGAAGATGGATATCAGTTGTGTTTTTTATGTTAAGTACAGCAGGGGAGCTGGGAGGCGATTAGCCTTGCTGCTTCCAGTCTCTGTGCTAAGCTAGGCTAACCACAGCCCGACTCCGGCTCTGGTATTCATCTTCTCATCTAACTCTCAGAGAGAAAGTGAATAAACGTAAATGACTAAATGTTGAACTATTACTTCAAAGAAAATATGGAGTATCAGTTTGTTGCCCCATGGGTGACGTTAGAATACTGCCTCCTTGTGTGCTACCAAACAAACACTAACAAAAAAATCCCTCCAAATACTAGTGGTGGGGCAGCACATTTACAAATACTGAACTTTTCCACTTTTTAAATCTTAAATTTAAAATGACAAATTACACTGATAAGTGTTACACAGATTACCATGCTTTCTTTACATGAAGCTGGTGCAGTGGATTCTGGTGTTTCCCATGGGATCCTTAATTGTAGTGGTGGTGATGGATAAGGAACGATGGTGGTGTGGGCAGAATTGAGCTTCTGGTTCCCATCCATTATTATTTCAGATGATCATTGGCCAGACTAAAATTTCCGAATGAGTCTGGGAAACACTGCAGTCATGAGAAGAACCTGAATGAAACTCGCATCTTCCCTTTGCTTCTCCATGTTTTTGAACCACATGATATTTTAATCTCCAAATAGCCTTTGAATACAGTGCTACTTTCTTTCAGTAAACTACTGCTACATTTATATGCATGTGTGCCTGTGCATCAAGAACACCACTAACTTTGTTTAATCCAGTTAGATGCTAGTATGAGAGTGACTGACATGGTCTTTGCTGCTTATTTTCCAGTGATATCCCAAGAATCCCCGACACGTCCCACCCTCCATTAGAATCTAGTAGGTATCTCCCGTGGGAAGTTGGAACATCTCTGTATGTCTGTCTGTATCTCTGTCTGGCTGATTATCTGTCTTATACATGCAGTTATTTTTCTTTGTGGGGAAGCATTGTGGGAATGTTTCCTTTTTTTTTTTGTGCAGTATGCGATTTGTTCCATGTTTGTTTACATTTGTTTACATGTTTGATGCATGAAAATACTTAGAAATTAAATAGAGAGAGTTTTGTTTGAACGCCTAAAATATCAGCCCCTCTGAAGCACTAATTATCACGTTGTATCTCATTTGTGAAGTCTGCACACAAACAGAAATGTAAAAACACTTGGGGTGATTTTAGGGGGAATGACATACTGTAGCAACAGCCTTGGGCAGTGACTTCCTGAAGTCTTGTTGTCACAGTGAGGTTGCCAGGTTTTTTGTCCCATTGCGCCCGAACAGAACCTATACTAAAACCTGTGCTCACCGACCATATCTGGCAACCCACTCTATAGCTACTGTATCACTGTTGTCTCAGTCCCCTCTAAACACGCAGTTGACAATGTCATATTGTACCTCACCCTGTTTTTGTTTGATAAGACATTGAATTATTGGCTATTAATTATTGACTATAACCAGTAGCTCTGCAGGAAACTCATTATGTCTTGCTTCTATGATGTATGTCAAGAATGAGGAAATGGGTTTCTGCATTAGTCAGTCACTCCAGTTAAAATGATACTTGATCATGAGACCATGTATATGAGGCCCCAATACTTCTAAACAAAAGCTTATCAGACTCAAAGTAGGACAGAAGCGTGGTAATTTGTCATCCTGACAGGTTAGCTGTGGAATGGTCTGTGCTCTTTTTATGTGAAGTTTTCCAAGAGAGGAACTCTTGCTGAATATTACATAAATATGAACACACTTTTCACTCTTTACAAACCCCACTCATTTTCTCACATTTTCCATCTGACTCTTGTATAGGCTTTTTTGTCCCTTCTGAAATAAAGCTGACATTCTCTTCTCTGGATTTCAAATGTTTCCTTTTTTCCCCTTTTTGTCTTCATAGCAGGTTCCAGTTCTTTTGAGTCCCAGAAGATGGAGAGACCATCCTTAAATGTCCTGTCTCCCTCCAGTCCCGGGATGCTCCAAGATGCTCCGCAGTTAATGCCAGGGCAACTCTCAGTGAGTGTATGGGCACTTTGAGTGTGTTGGGCTGTTGATGTGTTAAAATTAAGATGCAGCATCAGGTTTGTTTGTGTGTGTTTCACACCCAGGTGAAGCTGTGGTATGACAAAGTGGGTCATCAGCTAATAGTCAACGTGCTGCAGGCTGTAGAGCTTCCTCTTCGGCCTGACGGACGACCCAGGAGCCCCTACGTCAAAATGTACTTCCTCCCTGACCGCAGGTACGCCAACCACCCCTTCACAGGGAGTCCTAGTGATCAAAATAGATTCTTAATCATTAAGAAGAAAGTGTAAATTCATTATATCTCCAGTCCACATAGTATAAAAACTACTCAACTGCACCATCTTTGATATCACCAACAGGCTTCTGAAGCCATGGTTCAATGAACTTATTGTAAGTCAGCTAAATAAATGTAATGTAATGTAATAAGACAAGCAAGAAGCAACTACAGTTGGCTGTGATCGATTGAGAGTCCTCCTTTAGCTGTGTTATCTGTTTAATAATCCAATACTTTGCAAACTTGCCAGTGAAATACACCTTGAATTAACTTAACAAAGGAGTTCCCCATGTGTGACAGTTTAGGGTTTCCCCTTGGAAAGGATACTACCTTTTGAGTTCAGTTGAAACCTGCATCTAGTGGCCATTTGAGGGACTGCCAGTTAAAACACCTCCATTGATGCTTGGGTTCAAATATGTAAACTGTAACCTCAACTAAAATGTCACTTTGTAAATGCATTCCAGCTCGGACATAAGTGGAGTAACTTTAGATGAACAAGGAGCAAGGCTTGTGATTTGTGTCTTTTTTTTTAAGCCATAGGACAAACAATAAATGTGGGAACTTGTTCGGCTGAGTGTCTGTGTTGTTTAACACAGTGACAAGAGCAAACGAAGGACAAAAACATTGAAGAAGACCTGCGAGCCCAAGTGGAACCAGACGTTCGTCTACACTCATGTCCATCGCAGGGATTTCCGTAACCACATGCTAGAGCTGACTATATGGGACCAACCCAGGTCACCAGAGGAGGACAGCACCTTTATGGGAGAGGTACCACACACACACACACACATAAACAATGCAGGTTTCTCTCCCTTTCAGTTTCTAGCACTGTATTATTGTCCTTTCCACTTGCTCCTGATACGGCATCTCAATAGTGATTGTGAGTCTGGATCACAGTGGTCGCCTTGGTATTCTGGCAAAATGGCTTGTTATTTTTTGTTTTATTATTTTATTTGTAAGTAATCATGTACAATATTAAACATAACCATCTGATGTATTGTACCAGAGCTTGCTTAAAGCTATTTTCATCTGCAGTCCCTTACCAGGTCACAATTACAACCTAGTCACAGTGACACACCAGCACTACATAAAGTGGACAAACAGGACCCATAATACAAAATTACACACAGTGGTACATCACACACACACAGCATGTCAGCACATTGTTGTCTCATGATCACAATGTCTTTGTCGCATAAACGCAGTATAATGGGCTTTCATATGGTCTATCATGATGGAGCTATCTCACTCAGACTTAAGAGAAAGGAAACAACCAAAAAATGCCAGACAGTAACGTCCCCTAAGTAGGCCAACATCTTATGTTTTACCTGTAAGACATTTAAATCCCTTTGTTCATCATCTGTGATGTCAGATTTCCACACAGTCTACACACCACTCTCTTGCATGGCTGTTTTGATCACACTGGATGGCAGTAGAGGAAGTTTGGACCAGCATCGGGTTCAAAAGTAGTTCAGCTGACCTTCACTAACATTCGGCAGCGAACAGAAACGAGTCGTATCATCACTGCTCTCTATTTCCATTACAACTAGTTTTCTAGTTAGGTGATTTTGAGACGAGTCTCGGTTTGTAAAAGTTTATAGTCTGCCATGCTGTTCAAAAAAACTAACAAAATGAGGTTTGACTTGGGGGCTTCTGGACTGATGATTCGAATCATTTACATTTAGGGGTCAGCCCTAATTCCAGTAGTGGCAGGGAGCTGCTTTCATCAAAAAATCTCTGGTAAACCCACTGTACGCCACCTGCCATGCCAAAGTTAGCGACTAGCAGGTGAACTAAAGAGCTTGATGTTTTCCTCAGGAGTTGGTGGAGACCAAACCAGAGCTGAAAAGAGAGGGGATATTTAAAGCAAGCTCTGTGGAACTTTTCATTTTGTGTTGATTTTGGCGGTCCCTGTGGACAAAGGCGGTAGTGTTTCACCTAACGTTAAGTTACATGTACCCGCTATTTCACCCCCCTGCTGCAAGGAGACTACTTTACCGGGAGGAGAGCGGGCGGCAGCTCCGGAGACCGACCTTCAGTTAACAGCTGAAGCAACTGGAATTCAGCCAGAGCAAACCCCAGCACCGTTTTGTCTGATATCGCGGAAAACCCAGACCCGGTGGCAGACATTAAGAATAACTATTAGAAACTAATAGAAATAGCCAGTCTTCTCACTGTTGGTCTCGTTTGCTTATGTAGGTCATATAGAGGCATCAGTATTAAATTGAGACTGTTTCATACCCCCTTAAAAACTCCATAGAGTACTTTTAAATATTGGACATTTTTCACTTGGAAAAACCCCCGACTCTAAATGAATGTTGTTTAGTGTCTGCTTGATGTGTAAATAATGTTTGCTAACATGTTTGCCAGATTGACTTTATAAGGCAATGGATAATAATGTCAGTGTTGTCAACTTGTTCCGCTGCCCCCCAAAAATCAGTGAATGCAGCTTAAATTTAACTGTCTTTTAAAAAACAACATTTGAGTTACTTTGAAGCAAAACATATTTGCACTATGTACCAGACAGCGGATGTTTAGAGCAGCACATGTAAAGGCTTTCCTGATATATTTTCATAAACGGCTTTTACTGTCCGTGTTATATCAATCAGCAGTCATGAACAGCAGCAAATCATTTAATTACTATGTGGATTATGACTTGAGCAGATCCTGATAGAGCTGGAGACGGCCTTACTGGACGACAAGCCTCACTGGTATCCACTCCAAACCCACGATGTCTCATCCATACCACTGCCCCGACCTTCCCCGTACCTGCCCCGACGACACACACACACAGACACCCCTGGCAAGAAGCTGCAGCGTAAGTCTGAGTCTGTGAATGCCCTTAATTGTATATATTTATGTATAAGCTCTTTCATATCCTCTGTGTGTGGGTGTGCATGTATGCATCACTGTGGAAGAGAGAAAGGATTGTGTATGGTTTACTATCAATGACCAAAGCATAACATGTCGATGTAAATGTCTGTTTTCGCGACCCTTCACTAATACTGCGTTTGTGCCTGGATATGTGCATGCATATATGTGTGCGTGATGTATATACACATCTATGTGTGTCTGTGTCTATGACTGTTTAGGTTCTCAGCGTGTAACAGAGCCTGAATTTGATGAGGGTACAGCAGTAGTGTCTAAAGGTGGGTGGGGATTGTTTCCTAGTATTACATGCAGTGTTTCCCACAAACTGTATTTTTATTTGTGGGGTTGTTTTGGGGATTGCTTGGCTGGAACAGGTGTATTCATTACACAAGCCGGCATAAACTAAAGAAAGGCTAAATTTAGATTTGGAAAATTGTTTTATCGAATTGAAATTAATCCAGAAACTCTTATTGATGATGACTTTAAATGTAAACTGACCCTAGAGTCATATTGTAAACCAGTGTAAACCTACTATTATTTTAAAAATGGTAACATTCTCAGCACATTACTTCAAATGGAATTGAAAATCAAAATTGTATATTAAAATATAGATAGCAATAGATATGACAGTATGACAGGTCACCACAAATAAATCATGTGTATGGGAAACATTGTCATGTCATAGATGTTGGCATGGGGCGGAAACCATCCAGACTCCATCACAACTAAGGCATTGTTCTGCCTCTGAAATGGGGCCCATAAAAAATATAGTTTGAAGACGTCAATTTCTTAACCATTAGCAAACTAAGAGATAAATTTCGATGTATGTTGAAATGCTCAGCCTTTTGTTTGTGTGTCCATAAGTGTACAACTAAATAATGTGTTTGTCTCTGTATGTTAGGGTTGGACTGGTATATAGATTTGTTGATATGAATCAGGTTGATTGATTACATATTTCTCTGATAATAAACACTTAGGATAATAAAAAATAATCTACCATTTCACCATGATGAGTAAAATGTGGTGGGAATCATTCTGGATTTCAATGTAGAATTTGAATCCCTTGTAGTTATGGTCTGTTGGCTGTTTCCGACACTTTGTACCTGACAGAACAATTCTGGTGGATACACTGAATATTTAAAATATATTATGGAATTATTTTATAACATTAAATTGCGTATCAGCCCACAGTATCACCTTCCATGAAAAATACCAGCTATATCAGTCGAACTCTATTATGTATCTGTTTTTCTTGGCAACGAGTCCTCAAGTTATAAGGAGAGACAGAAGGGATGGAAGAATACACCACATTACTTTGACCAACTTTTTGTTTTAATTTCCATGCATGGTAGGAATAAATCAAAAACCTTGGTAGCACTTTCCAAAGCAAAACTAATGGTCCGCTGTGAGCTTTGAGGTGCTGTTCTTTTGGAAATGAAACCAGCGACCTTGGGACCACAACAAAGCCTGACACAGTCGCACAGATCCCTTCAAGGCTGATCAGTCTCTCTATTTATATTTTTATCTTCAGAGATAGTTCTGCTACACCACCAAAGAAAGAGAGCTTTTTTTTTCTTTTTTTTTACTACATTTAAAAAGTACAGGACACAGTAATGAAAAATAGCCAGCTGCAGTTCTATTATTAGGCTAATCTTTAAATAGTCTGTATCCTTGAGACAGATTGTCCTGTTGTAGATGCCATACAATACGTTCAGTGGTATCAGGCTCCCATGCTAAGATGTTAACATGTACACTATGTTAAGAGTAGTCAACATTGTGTTAATACTTTGACATACTAGGCTTACATGTTGTGCGATATTAAGCCTATTACGTGATCTCTAGGCAATCCAGACCCAGTGCAGGAATGGCAGGCTCTGGGTTTGATTTCATGAAAATCTCAGGGAATATAACTATAACTACTTTACTTTATAGCTTTCTACTTTCTAATGAATTTGGGTGTCTGGATAAAGATAATTCATATTCTCCAGTTTTGCTAAAGCTAATGTGTAATTGTAGCAGTCGTTATGTATTTCACCTCACTGGTAATCAACTGTGGATTGCTGGCACGTACTGAAGAGTTCCTTGACACTTGACATTTTTACATTTATTTCTGAGCACTCATCCACATTTACTTATGAGTGTGTGTTTATATGTGTGCATGTGCATGGCCATCCCAACCAGCAGCGGACGGGCGTGGCAGGGAGAGGCAGCGGGAGCCCACGTCTACCCTGGAGGTGCCGGACCAGCAGAGGATGCCCACCCATCACATACGTTCCCGCTCGGTCTCCCCGCACCGCGAAGAGCAGGGACGAATCCGGTCACGGCCACCCAACGTTCCCGCCCAGAGGTGAGGGCTAAAGGACGAGACCGTTCATTTTAAAAGAACAACATGCCGAATTTTAACAGTTGCGCTATTTTACTATGAAATATTATGAGACATCAAGCAGCTTGAGGTAAAACAGGACTAGGGATATAAAGTGATACGCCCAAATCTTTTGAGTATGAAACACTCACCCCATCTAAGGTTGAAAAAAGGCTGTAAAACATTTGAAAAATTACCCGTCATGGAGAATGGAGGCTATGGTCAGCCTCACAGTGGTTGCAGTGAATTCCAACAGTGACAAGTTTATGCACACATAATCCACTTATTTGCTGCCCATTTGTATATTTAGTATGCTCCAAATGGTCATATTCTAGCCAAAATATGGCTTAATACACTGCTTTGGACTCCCACTGTAGCTCCTGTGACACAGTTATGTGTAAGGATTCAGATGGAAGGGCATTCACAATTTAAAATCATTAACTGGTGGGAGGCATGGCCTGACGTCTGATGATGGATATTAATAAAGGACCAATATTAGTCTGGTTAAAAGACATTGGTACTTGTATAAGGTAAAAGCAACATGGTAGAGGGAGAGAGGAGGAATGAGAGAGTTTGTTGGAAGCCTGCAAACAGAGTCCATCTACTAATGAAATGTCTGTCTGATGCAGAACACGCAGTGCTGCCAGCGCTGCTTTTACTGGCCGAGCCAAATAAGAGTCTGCTGCAGTACCGCCTGACCGCTAACCTGACATAAGTCTTCTTCTTTCTTTGCGTCTTTCTTTTTTGCTTCCTCCTTTCTTCCTTTTCTTTCAGGAGTCTGGATGATGAGCTTCCTCACACTCGTCGTTCTCGTTCTCCGACCCGCCACTACGACGCTGCCAGAGGTCGCCACCAGGAGGAGGAGTACCTGGATGACAGGTGTGTGTTTGTGTGTGAGCACCGCTTGTAATATGATTAGACTAAACGTCATCAGAGTTGTTTCCAGTGTTTGTCAAACAAACTGTTCTCTGATTGTGTCCTTTTTTTGTGTGTGACATTAACCACTTATTTGTCTGTTTGTAGTTGATATGAGACAGCAGATTTATTGTGCAAAACTGTGTGACTGCTGCAGAGAGATTCTGTTTTTACCTGTAAGTGCGAATGCCTGTCATGAGATTTGCTAAAACTTTTTTTTTTTTATGAAACAGGTTAAATTCTTTTGTTTAACATTATAATTGAAATATTTCCTGATTCATTTTTTCTGCCCCTTCTTTCACCGAATTTCCTTTTTTCATGGCTCTGGCTTCTTTGGGCCTCGTACCAAGTTTGGTGCAGTAGCTATCCGTTATATGAAAAGTGACTTTAGAGCAGTGTTTAGACAAAACGGCTTTGGTTGAAAAAATCTTTGGCATTTCTGAGTTTGTGTGTCATGTGTGTATAGCAATCAGCGACAGCTCCTCTTTCCTATTCACCCTCTTCTCCCTCTGCTCTTCTGGTTTTTTGACTGTTGTTGATTTCCTCATGTATCATCCATCCCCATGGTAACCACAGTGAGGTCATCATGATCCACCAGTCAATGCGAGGCAAAAGTGCTGAGTGCCTCCACAGCAGGTAAACTGGCCAATCACCACATATTATTTACATTTTGGTTCTGGATCAGTTGTAGTTCTATTTCATTCTTCCTGACCACCAGAGGCAGTGCTTAACACTGGATATTACCCATCTTGCACACACGCAGCTCGAGTATTTAATATCAACTAAGTCCCATGTGACCTCGAATGACATAGGGCATAGTACGTAGCTTATATATGCCTACGCCATCATGAAAGATGTCCCTTGTATCTTCTTGCAGGTAATCCGCGAATGCAGGTTGAGACAAAAAAAGAACTCCTTGCTCCTGCTGTCAGACCAATGTTCTCACGGGTACTCTTAGTGCCTTACAGGCACTGGTTACAAGTACGTTAGAAAACGGGTACGGTACAGGAAATGATGGAGCACATGTGCTCGAGCTCCGTGCTACATATGTGACGCTCAACAAATTCCTACCATATTTCAGGGCAGGCATGTTCTTGTACGGTCCAACAACAAGTCAGCTGTCTACCATGTCAAGGGGACACCAGATCAACCCTGTCACTACGGGTGGCACGGCAACTCCTTGTACGGGCTTTCCCATGCTTTTCCAACCTCAGGCCCATGTACCTGCCAGGGCCACAGAAGAAAACTTTCTCTCCCGCCAGAAACTGTATATGACACAGCAGAGGTGGATCTGTTTGCCTCTGCCAGTCCTCAACACACTGCCCTCTTTGGTTCTCCCTGATGGAGACAAGTCCATCGGAACAGGACACCCTGGCGCAACCATGGCCAGAACGCCTCCTCTGTGCCTTCCCACCATTTCTATTGATAGCGGTAACGCTACATAGTTCAGCAAGGCAACCATGGACTCCTGTTGGTCGCCCCAAACTGACCAGGGAGGCCCTGATTCCCGGAGATACACAGGCTTCTGGACGGAGTTCCATGGTGCCTGCCCAGGAGGCAAGACTTGCTCTTGCAGCTGGGGGGGCCACATCTGGCATCCAAGCCCGGAACACCTGCAGTTATGGGTATGGCCCCCAAGGGGCCTGACACACTCCTAAGGGCTTGAGGAAGGATCAAATAGAACGAGAGTTAACTATGTAACTACGGTTCTATGAATTCTCTATGACGCCACAGTTCTCTGTCGCTCTGACTTTTGGTGAGAAGATTCTTTAAGGACATCTTTCATGAAGATGTAGGCTTATTTACACTATGTCCTACACTCTACGTCATCCCAGGTAACGTGTGACTGTTGATATTAAATACTCAACCTGAGCATGCACGAGATGGATAACAACCAGTGTTAGCCATTGTCTCTGCCGGTCAGCCAGAATTGATACAAGTGTAGTTACATGCGTAACTCGAGTTTTATGTACATAGTGTTTTTATCAGATTGTCTCTCTATGCAATTGTCTAGAAAGGGATATTAAAGAGTGAGAAAATGTCCTACTGAAATCGAGGCTCTTTTACTTTGCTGTAAAAGTAAATTGTGTGCCATTTACATAATGTTCTTTCCAATGCAATGCAAAAAAGACAAGAAGTCAAAACACACTTAAGTAGAAGCAAAATTGTGGACTATATTTAAAAAATAAGGCTGGTGATAGTCTATAGTTCTGTTATTGTCAACAAATCCCATGAAAAAATGCCAGCAATATCTTCCCTGTCAATACTTTTCGACTTCCCTACCCTCTCTGTGGCTCTCAACCCCAAGCCCATTTTTTCTACTGAAAACGTTTTTTTTTTTTAAAAGTTCCTGCTGGGCACTGTAGTTACTCAAGCAACATTTGTGGGGGATTAATAGTCTTTGAGGCAGCAGGTTGGTGTATGTGGGACTGAGTCAAAATGGAAGGAACATGTCACCCAGTGCAACGGTGTGGCTCACTGATGTGTTTTTAATAGTTTTTGAACAACCATGGAGCTTTATGGCACAGAGGAGTAAGATATATCAGGCTTTGGATACACTCACAATACTTATTAGTGGGATTAATTCGTAGTTGGTTTCGGTCTTTTCATGGGATTTGTTGACAATGACTTGTTATTTTCCCCATAATTTTGGGTAATGTAGACAGTCAGGAAAGTAGCATGTGGGGAATAAGCAAGCAGAGGTCTTTACTGTCATTTTAGAATAATGTGTTATGGAGGGAAATTGAAAGCATAGACAGGTGGATCAGATTGAGGAAAGGAAGCCACGGTTGTTTAGTTGTACTGCTGCCTCAGATCCACAAGAGGACACTACAGGACCATGCTTGCATTCAGACTGTGCCTCAATCTTAGCATGCTGCTATTCAACAACCAGGCCAACAGTATGGCTGCACAGGGCAAGAGTCAACACAACTACCGTGTTATGAAAGGATCCATAAGGATTCACTCTTGGCCCTCTTGAAGAAATTAAAACCAGTGAATATGTACCAAGCCTGTCTTTGTCTTTTGATTAAAATGATTCAGAGGTCTTGTCTCTGCACTCTGTTCCCACATCCTGATACCGTTTGAGATATCAAGACTTTTACTGTCATTTAACATTTGCGTATCACATGTACTGTAGTTACCTCCACATGGGTCTTAGATTGCTATTTGAGCACACAACCTACCTCTTTAGCTGTGATCTCAAATAGCAATCACGCTTGAGAACACATCTCTATGTCTCATTAGAGGCTTTTTGGAGGCTGTTTTTAAGCATGTCAGTAGAGATGAGAGCCAGCTTTTGATGCTTGTATGCCTGTTATGCGGTGCTGTAGTTCTACTCGCTTACACTGCAAAAACCTACAAGCTTAGCCAGTGATTTTTGCAAGGCATGCACTGTTTAGAAATATGTCAGATGACAATATGACTGTTGTGAAGAATTAACTGACAGTCCTGAAACATGAAACCTTGCTTTTCTAGTACAAGTTAATGTTTTGATGTATAAATAGAATAAATCAGCTCGTGAGCCAAACCTCTTTGAACAACATCTTCAACATTGGATATAAAATCACTGGATAAGTTGCCACCTTTTTTGACCTGTAAAACTTCTGTCTGTCGTGCAAACAGTCCCACACGCTTGTTTTTTTTCTCCTCTTCCATCCATTCCTCTCATTTTCCTACTTCTATCTGCTGCATGCATGCAAACATCAGGAGATCTACTAGGCACAGTAACACACTGCCACCTAAGATGCCACTTTTGTTCAACGGTATTCACAAACGCACAAACAGGTAAGTCCACAGTTAAGGCTTCAGTATGCTTCAAATGAACTAAGTGTTTATACCTGAAAGTGTTTTTCCCCATTCTGTATTCTTATTTCAAATTTAAATCATATCCTCAATTACAGTTAGGTTTATGTTATAGCCAACAGTTTTAATTATATCAACTTTATTTCTGAGAAATCATGTTTTATTAATCAGTTTGGCATGGCAGACAGCTATAAATACTAATCAGCAAATCAGAGCTGTAGCAAATTCAAAGCACTTTGTTGCTGCATTTGCAAATAAACAGGCGCCAGAATCTAAAAGTGAATTAATTTAAGCTGCAGATTGTAGTACAATCTTTTGCTTCTGCCCTATGTTGCCAGGATACAGTATGTGACACAATTTTAAGCTTGGTGATTGAATGTTTCTTGACAAGATGCACGTTGGGAGTCGAAGTTTACCCTGAATTTTTTATATATACAGGCTTATATGTTCGACTTTTTATCAAAGAACCACATATTTTCTAATGCAGGTGTTCATCTTTTGTACTACTGACTCAACTGGGAGAGCGTCCAACTATGAGTCACTGTCTACAGAGAGAATTAATGCAACTTTTACTTCCGCAACCAGGGGTTCCCAAAATAGCTCCTCCCAAAACGTCTGCCTCCATAGCCTCCTTGTGGCTGTATCACACTGCCTTCCCAGTCTCTCTACAAGAATTCTGTTGTGTCATTTGCTTGCCTTTGTAGTCTAGCCGCAGTGAATCGTGCAAATGTTCTCGAAGGGAAAATAAAGTATCTCAAAAAACACATGAAAAGTGATGGAAGTACTTTCACAGCTCCGCACGCCTTTCCAGTGGCTGCACGACTGTCTGTTTCAAAAAGAAGAAAAACAAAAATTGTCAGACACAGCCTCCGTTTCCGATGTTGGAAAGGGTCTTTCAGACACCGTTAGACAATTTGACAAGTTCTTCGTTTGAAGCGTACTGAGGCCTTTAGACATTTCGTGGTGCCAGTGTGAATTTTTCTCAACCTGTGGAGAAGCACATTTTACCTTAATTATAGTAAATCTTGATAATCTCCAATATTAGAGTTAGGATATCTGCCAAACTGTAAGCATTTACCATAGAAGAATACACTTGCACTCTCCATAAGCTTGCCGACTTCCCTTTATGTGAGTATTTTCTACAGCAGCAGGAACTTCACAGATTTGTTTCCAATCCGAGCTTCCTTTTCTTTCATTTGTTTTATTTGCAAATGCATGCTAGTTTTGAAATTTTCATCTTGTGACCAGTTCCACGCTGCCTGCATGTCGAAAGATAAGCTCTGTCGTGGGATCGCACATGATCATTGCAACGCGCTGCTCCACCACACACCGCGTTGTGATGTTCACAGATGAAGTGACAGTTAGGTAAGACACATACATACAGTACATGCATACAGATTATTATTAATGGTTAAACATAGAAGTGTAAGCCGTACCAGGTTGGGAGAAAAGTGCAGAGAGCATTCCATCCTTTCCACCATACCCCATTGTCATGACAACCGTGACAACTTCCAGACACTCCCATCCTTATGCCAGCCAGCCAGTCATGGTTTAGTTCTCAGACTGGCTTTATGATTTTGGGAATCTAACCGGACTTTCTTTTAAAACATTTTTTCTGTTTGTCCAATGTTTTTCTCTTTGTGTTTGTTTCTGTCCTCTCCTCCTGTCTCCTCCTCCATTGGATGACATGTTGTGCTGTGGTGCCTCTAGTGATCTGCAGCCTTCTCTGGCCAGGGTTAGGAGCGCTAGCACCAACTGTCTGACTCCAGACAATCATGTCCCCTCACCAGAGACTGAAAGGTACCAGCCTCTGTCCCCACCACCCCTCCTGTAGTGCTCCAGTAGTCTCTTGTCCTCTACCTTTCCTCGTCTTTGCAGTTCTTTCCCCTCTGAATGGTCCTACACTAGCTGAAGATTAAGCTTCCCCCCTCCTCACTCTACCCAGATCCCATCGCGGCACACCACTCGACTCTTTCAATCTGCTGTTCCACCCAGCAGCTCCTATGTTTTGCCACAATCCTCAAGTTGTGTATGAAGGTGCAACGATTTTCTAAAAGTAAAACTGTCATTACTTTTAATATTTAATTTAATTAATACTTTTATTTGTTCAATTTTAGAATTGCTTAGAAACATTTTGCCAAATTTTATGTCATTAAACTATCAATATCTAGACACCTTCATGGACCCATCAAAATATGAGCGCTTGCAAGCTCGATTGGCACCCTGACAACAGAATCGGTGCACCTCTTTTTGTACACCTTACCACCTTACCTTAATTACTGTATCTAAAGATGAATCACTTCACCAACCAGCCTACTTGTCCAGTCTTCAGTCCAATAGACCCTTCAACCACTCATGCATCTCATTTGTTAGCTTCACTCCTTAGTAATACCAGCATAACCAGTGTGACCAAGGTCTATTTATTAAGAATGAATTGTGAGACCAGCTGTCCTGCTTGATCCAGAGATTTCTGGTGCCAGTGCTGCTTTCTTGGTCAACCATCATCCACAATGTAATTAGAATACCTTGAAGGATAGGTTCGAATTTATTCATGTCTATGTTATTACTATACTCACATGCCATATGTATGTTGAAAGAGTTGTGGATCGTTCATCCTGTCCGTACTGGCCTTGAAGTGATACCTTCGTAATGTGACTACACTGTAAAAGATGAGGGTGTGTATTTTCATCCTGGAAGTCACATGTAGGTTTATTGTTGGTGTTTTATTCTGGCAACAAATCTACATGCGACTGCCTTGACATTGTTGATTGTTTCTGGCTCAACAAGAAAACACAAAAAGGCAATTTTGTACTGAAAAGATTGTAACTTTGGAGGATTCCTACATACCTAGATATTTCCCTCAGGAGTTGGTGGACACCAAAACAGAGCTAAAAGGAGAGGGAATATTGGACTTTTATTCATTAGGTGGCCAGAAACACAACTCCAAATTAAAGCTAATGTTGCGTCATATCTGCTGGATGTGTAAATAGGCAAATGTTTGCTAGCAAGTTCACCATATCCACCTTATAAGGTGATTGTATGTCAATGTTGTGTTTATAGCTTGTTCCGCTGCCTCAAGTGGCCAAAAACACTTGCAGCCATGGCAGGCACAAAGATACTCATGTACAAATAGGCACAAATAGTATGGCTGTCTGAGTTTTGTAATGGCTTTCTGATTTTGTAATGGCTTGCTAATTTGGTCATAAGGGTGATATATTTTGTATGTGTACACATAGAAAATCTTTGTCCCATTCCTTGCCCCGGAGACGTCCGGCAAGTCCCAGGATTCTTATCCAACATGCTTCCCCTGAAGATGACAGGTACCCTTTTGTGGACCCTCAACCGCTTCCTCTTAGAGCTTGACTTGTGCCTTAAAATCTATTTTTATGCCATTAAAACCCAAAACCCTAAAGTTTTATAAAAGGAGAAAGGCTTTTTTACAAGGCAAATCACCACCCAATATGCCACCATATCCCAAGTTTTTTTCAGTAATGAAAGGAACACATTCTCTCAAACCTGACTGAAATCCTCTGGGTTCAGTTGGGTCTTATTGGGTTCAGGCAGGTGTCAAGCTCTACTTCATATTTGCAGCTAACACTAATCTCTTTGCTGAGTTCTGATATTTCTGTGATTAGCTGGTAGTGAATTTGCAACCTAAACTTTTCCACCTCTTTCTATTCTGATAAAAGAGTAGTTAGTGACTTTATCTTGTATCATAAAACAAAATATTATTTCACTTATTTTTGCCACATATAGAACAGCATCTGTGGCTTATTTTCAAGTTCTCAAATGCCTTTAAAGAAGTAGTTCAACATATTGGGAAATATGCTTATTCACTTACTTTCTTGAGAGTTAGATGACAAGATCTGTAACACTCATATTTGAACATTAAATATGAAGCCAGGAGGCGCTTAGCTTAGCTTAAAGACTCAAAACAGGGGGAAGCAGCTAGGCTGGCTCCGTCCAAAGGTACCGATTAACAAACAAGACATAGCATGTTAATTAGTGAGCTTTAGCGGTACTGGTAGGTGGATTTTATTACCTGGAACACAGCCAGGCTATGTGTTTTCCCATACTTCAAGTCTTTATGAAAAGGTCTCCTGGCTTTAGCTTCATATTTAACGGACAGACATGAGAGTGGTATCAATCTTCTCATCTAACTCTCGTCAAAAAAGCGAATGTGCTTATATCCCAAAATGTTGAACTATTACTTTAAACGTGCTTATAACTGAAATTGTTATTTTCTCAAAACCAGTAATGGTTGCAGTTGCAACTAAAGGGTTTCACTTTATTTGAACAAATACAAGATAAAATGACAAGCTATTCTTGTCACTTTTTGCAATTTAGCTTCCTATCGCTAACCACTGGTTTGTGGTCAATGAGCTGGACACAGTGAGAGTGAACATGATATACAATGTAGAACTTAGTAGACAAGTTTTACCTTGTTTCATACTGTGTCACTCTCATTGTGTAAAGGGTTGCTTGTATGGTTTTTCAGCTTGTGGATGGTGTTTTTCTGGTTTGTAATTTCTTGCCAAGAGTTGTAGCGACATTTTTCGTCCCTGGTTGTGGTTGTTGTTGCTGTAATTTTGTCCAGTTGCTTTTCTATCCTTCCTTCGTGGCTTTGAGTGCCCGGTTTGTGCTGTTCTGAACTTATGGTAGATTGTACTGGTTATGGTGTGAAATCCTGCTTGTTGAGTTTGCTTCCTGCAGTCTTTCCGAGTGTACTTTTTGTTCTGGGAATTGCATCTGCAGCTTCTGTGTGCTCGCCTTCTCCTCTCAGTCTTTAAGAAGTCTCTCTTTTTCAAGGCTTAGTGCTCAGCAATGACTTAGAATTTATGATGTCCATAATTCATATCAGTAAGTAGTGACTGTGTATGTTCGTGTGTGTGTGCTTGTACATGTATCATCCTTGTCATCTTCATGTCCATGAATGGAGAATATGGATGCTACTTCCTACTCAAGAGACTTTAATTCACCTCAGTACAAAGAAGAGGTACACACACACTTACATGCACACACACACGCAGGCACAGTTACAGATGAAGCATGAGTGTGTGACACCCTTTATTCATATCACCATCATACCATCCATCACAGCATGCCTCCTATTTCCTGTTTTCCAGATCATAAACTTATAAGGCCAATGACAGCCCCTGACAGAGTCAGACGCTTCTAAATCTAAATTATGTATCCTCCATCACACTCTTCCATCGTCTCATCCATCCATCCATCTTTTTTTCTTTTGTGTATTGTTCCCTTTGGTCATCCACCATTCTCCAGGCAGCCTCGGACCCTGGAGACACCTGAATGTCACACTCTTGGCAGGAAGCTCTCTGACAGTGGCAGGTAAGGCATGTACTGTAGGCTCAGCACATGTCCAACAGTAGTGTATGAGGTAACTGATGGGAAGAGCTTGAAATTACACAGCCAGTTTACATTTTAAATACTTGTCTGTTACTGGTAGCTTTTTAAATCCACTCACCAGTTTGGAAGTTAGTCTTATGCCCCATTTGGACTGGATTAACATTGCAGGGGGAGATGGGGAATGAAATGCTCACTTGTGCTCGTCAGTAATTTAACTCACCGTTACGGACAGCATTTTAATCATAGTGAAATTACAGGATGTGGTCTGTAATAGACGTGAACATTCCACAAGACAAATCCAAGAGAGAAAGCCAAAAGCCCCCCCCAGGGGAGCGCTGGAGAGTTGAAGGGGAGGCGCAGAGGGAGAAATGTGAACCAAAGATACTGCATGAGGTGAATTTGAGTCAAAAATCTCACATGAAACACATATTGATATCATTCAGTGTGACTTACACTTCCTGAGGATATCACTATCTTTGATGTCCACCACAAATAAACGTCCATAAATCCAGTGATAATCCAGATCACTGTGATGAGTGATAGTTGTCCGTACATCTTTGGCTACATTGTGAACAGGAACCGCTAATAGCTAATTTGGCATACTTTTAATGGTGCCAATTTGCCAAAATGTAAACAAGTATGGACCAAAAGAAATATGGGGCTCTGAAGAGAATACCAGTACCTACCTGTAGCTGACATTACAACTGATGAACAATACATTTGATGAACTTTTACGGGGTCTTGCTCCTGATGGCTTAAAGTTTTTCTGTCGTCATATTGGTTCCCAAATAGGCCTTTATGTTGGTGTTAGCATGTTTCCCTCTATGAGATTAGAAGAAACGTTTTTGAAAAAGAAAAGTGAAATTTTACACCAAGCTGAAAAAAATGAATAAAGTAGAAGGACAAGCAGCTGTTCACGCCGAAAAAACTCACCTCACGTCCTCTAGAGAAATAAACCCGGTCCGAATGGGGCTTTAGATTAAAGCAAGGTTTCTGAATATTGTCCTGTTACGGCCATTCACGTAGACACACAATAAATCACGCACCTTGTTTGAGTTATAAATCTGATCAGAGACCAGGGTTTGTAACCTGCGTCTTGCGTGTGGTTAGGTTTAGGCTACCAAAACATTTTGGTTAAGGGAAAGATTGTAGCTTTTGTTCAATTTTGAACAGTCTACAGCCATGTTAGCAGCTCTGCGAGGCTGTCCTCAAGCACAGTGGTGCTTTGCGCTAAATGCTAATATCTGCTCACAATGCTATTATGATGGTCTTAACATGTTAGCATGCTAAACACAAAGTACATCTTATGATGATTGGGATTTCATTACTTTTGCAGGTATTTAGTCATAAACTAAAGTATTAAGCAAATTCAGATTTGGACCTGGTGGTGGTGTTATATGAAACGTTACTACAGTTCATCTTGAGGGGGACATTAATGTGTGTACCAAATTTTATGGCAGTCCATTGAATAGTTGAGACGTTTCACTTAAATCCACAAATATCAACCACATAGTGGCACCAAAGGAAAAGTCGGGGGATCACCAAACTCAGTAGAATTCATCTTCAGGGGACCGTGGGTCCAATCAATCAATCAGTCAGTCTGGACCAAAGTGGTACACAGATCGACAGACCTACATTGCCATCCCTGGAGCCATGACGCTAATGTGGCTTATTGCTAACATGGTGCTTGGATGTTTGGATTTTGGTACTTTAATAGCCTTCTTAAAGTAGCCCATTTTCACAGTCTTCAGGCAATGAGTACTTAAATGCATTGTTAAGTTTGTTAAACATACATTTGACAGATTAAGATTAATGCTACCTGCGAGCAGGACGTTTTGCTAATGTTTCATTTAATATGATTTGGATGACCTTTTATTTATTTTTGTTCTGTTACTTTTTTCCCTGCTCCATTTTTCCTCAACCCCATCTTTCTTCCCACTTTTGTTCCTGCATGCTGCTGCTCACACACTGTGTTGCGGGGCTTTGGGTTTGTATGGCACTCGTGTGACTGTGCGCATTTGTGTGTGTATGCCAGAATCAAGCCCACCTCCATCTTAAGGGGAAAGAAGGCCCCACTGCGGCCCCTTGGTAAGGGGATTCTCCTTGAATGAGTGCCCC
>NTHP01000161.1:316478-331569 GCA_003416845.1 Oplegnathus fasciatus
TGTGTGTGTGTGTGTGTGTGTGTATATAGCCCTGGTAGCAGAGGAGTGTGTTCGTCAGCTCCACATGAGGGTCCATTCCAACCGGGTGTCAGCTGCCACCACCTCCAGCCAACAGGACCTGGACCGAGCCCTCAAGAACAAACGGGAGGTGGGCCGCAGCTTTTATTTATTTTATTTTTTTGGCTTCATTTAGCCTGACAGTTCACTTTAAAACAAACTCATCAGGAGAATGGAGAGGGACAATAAGGATTCCAGCCAGAGAGTATGAGCCATAATGTTGCTGAAGTGCATCGCAGTGAATTGCATTTACTGTCTAAGAAAGTAATAAATTATGTTACCGTAATGGTGAAGACCACTCAATAAAATGAATTGGTTCCAACTGGGCAGTTACTCAAGAATGCACCTAACCCCTCAACACAGAAGTATATAATCCATACTGGCTGGTTTTCCTGTCCCTAACTTACAGAAAACTGACAGTTTAATGGCGATATCCTGACTTTCACACATGTCTACATGGCAATAGTTAATAACTTTTTTGTATGCATCGTGTCAGTGCTGTCTTTGTGATGCATTACACTGTCCCCCATCTGACTGAATGTGAAATGATTTAAGTCTGACGACATAGATCTTCAGCACAAGCTGACTAAAACATCCAAAAGTGGCAGTGATGCTCTGATACAGATGAAAACGTGTAGAAAGTAATAAAAGGCGACAAGACAAAGTTGATGGTGGAAGGTGATCGAGGCTCGATCATGTTGAGATTTACAATAGCTTTGCTGTTCTGTTACGAAATTAGAATTGTTCATGTCTGCATAACATTTTCTTTACAAAGGTGGAAAAGTGTTGATCATGGAATGAAAGGAACTCTCCTTTAAAACTAATAATAATACTAATAATGTGCTATAACTGATAAGGCTGTCTGATTACAATCAATTCAGGTTATGGGTTTCCTTGTGCTCGACCATTGTACTAAGACATTACAATTACTGGTGTATTATTTAGTTTATATGTAATACAACAGTAGAAACTACTTCATATCTATCATAGAAGCGTATGGCATTGACTAGACCAGATGAGATAAAAAAAAGTCATCATCAAAGTTCATTTTCACATATTATTCTGATCTTACTACCAGAATTAGTAAGATTAGTACTGCAATAGGTAGTATTGTGATAACTATTAAAGGCCCTACACACCCTTGGACACCCACACAGGTGTTATTTGCCTAATTAGACATCTTTTGAGGGCAGTATGTGTGTGTACAGATTGTGTTTGATTGACACCTCCCTGAGTCTCCTACAGGCCTTTTTCACAACAGACTTGGCTTTGCAAGAAAAGCACAGGTGTAATTAATCACATTAGTGGTGGCTCAGTTCCGTTTAATGTCGCAGTAAGCCATGCCAGTGAGTCAGCGTGCACAATACTGCGACCCTGGAGCTGGCTGTCATCAGTTTCGCCTGTGCATTTCCTGCTATGACATGCCAAAATGTCTGCCGGATTGAGGGTTTGAGGGTTTTTTTTGTTGTGCGCCATAAAACAAAACAGTGAGCTGAAAGATGCTAAAATGCTCAGTAGAGCTGAGGGGGAACTGCAGAGTTGGGTTATAATTCTCTTCATTCTTCTTCACGATGAGCGTTACGCGTAGTTTGTTTATTGACTGATTCTCAGTGCATGGTCAGTCAGTATTTAGCACTAGTATCTACTAGCAACGTTTTGTGCGATGTGTGTTTCCTGCAGCTCTACAAGGACCAGAGGAGGAGCAGTGAGAACGTTTCCCATAAGTCCTCAGACAGTGATGTCAGTGACGTGTCAGCCATCTCTCGAACCAGCAGTGCCTCTCGCATCAGTAGCACCAGCTACATGTCCATCCAGTCAGAGAGACCCCGGGGACGCTTCAGGTACACACACATACTCACTCACTCAGACACTAACTTTGCTTTTTTGCGTATTATTGCTCTGTTTACTTTTCAGCAACAGAATTATTAAGTCATATGAAATAAACTTGGATGACATAACGTGATCGATATTGTAAAATGCGATGAACAGCAGGGCCATGCGCGCAACGGGCCGCCACATGATGAAGAGCACCAGCGTGAGTGGTGAGATCTATGGCATGGAGCACACCGACGGCAGCCAATCAGACACGGCGCTCGGGAGCCTGGGAAGCGGGATCAAGAAGCGGCGCTCGAGCCTCAGCCAACGTGTTGTCGCCATCCTGCCATCCAGACGCAGCCGGAGTACCTCGCAACTCAGCCAGACAGGTCAGAGAACAGTCTGACTTGACACTCTGAGAAATCATCACACAAATGCACACAGAGAGAAAGAAAGAAACACACGGAAACAAACAAGATATCTTACAGCAATAACAGGCCTACTAATCCTACCTAGCCTAAACTACACGGCACCACCAACCATAGACCCTCACTGATGGCCTCCAATGTTGCTGCGTGTATTATTTCATCAAAGAATTACGACCACAATAATTTTAAGACATTAGTGTAATTACTGCAAATAACTAATCCCATTGCCAAGAAGATTGGCAGCCTCTAATGGCATCTAGTCTATTTTATATTGTGTGGTAAATCATTCAGAGTCTTTGCCTTTGGCAGCTGATGGACAAAGTAAAAAGGCTAATATAAAATGTTTATCAGTAAGTTGTGCTTGAAAGGCGATTTTTTGTTTTTTTCTTAAAGCCACTTAAAAGTTTTAGTTAATAGGAAAATTAGACAATTCCAAGGGATAGCAGTGGCTGTAGCTACAGTGTCTTTTTTAATACTACCATTGGGGGGGCGCCACAGTCGGACATTTTCAGATTCTACACACAGTTCAAAGAGTAAGAAGAGCAGGCTGAAAAGCAGGGTTTCACTGTGTGCACCTCGGACCACAGTAGCTGTCCACTGACCACACACACTGATGGGTGTGGTCAGTGGACAGTGATGTCACAGTGTATGGTGCCTCACCCTGGAGTACACTTCTACATCACTGGAACAAAGTGAGAAGTTGAATCACTGGACGTCAGCAAAAACAAGATTTTCTGCTGATGCTCTTTAAGAAAATCTTAACACTGTAATATCTTAGGTTATAATACCACCAGCATGAGTTAGCGAATGACAGTTTGTAGACATTTGTTTATAGTAATTTCACAAAGAAATTACAATTGATTTGATTGATTTAACAAGAGCAATGCAGCTAATCACACCCGGCTGATATGAGTGTGCACCTGTTTGGATGTGCACTCAAAGGTACCCTGTAGAGTTTTGACCAATAGTGGTGCTGTATAGTGAATTTTTACTCTACCAGTATACGCTTGGTGAAGCCAAATGCATTCTGTGAGGCAGGGGCAATGTGATGCACATTTTTGCTGCAGAGGGTTGTTGGTAGTTGTAGTGCGCTGTACATAAAAGATGAGGAGAAGAAGAGGCGAAAAAACTAATGTGGTCAATACAGGTTTCAAAACGTTCCAAATTTGCAAATCTTTTATGCCTTAGGAAAAGGTTTTTGCATGTTTGTTAGGATACACGTAATGTGTTTGGGGGGAAATGCAAAATGTAAATAAAGTATGTTCGTTTACGATGAAAACTCCACAGAGTACCTTTAATTGTATTGTGGACTGGAGCTCAGCACCTGATTACAGTTGCAGCTGTGGTTTCGTTGTCAAGAGACAATGACAATAAAGCTCCCTTGAATCTCTTGAACCTTGGACAGACTGCGCAGTCACATGTTGTTAACATGCTCAAATACATCTCTGATTGCTTCAAGAGCAGGTTTGGATGAACAAATATTGAATGCATCATGGGTTTCTTATTTATTTAAGCATCTTTATCTATACAAAAACAAACTGGTCCAATAGTTTAGGCCACTACCACTGTAACACATTCAGATAATTTTACCAGTGTGTCCAGTGTTGCTGTTGTTTCTGATGTTGTTGTTTATTGGCTTTGTTGTTGTTGTGTGTGTTATTTCAGAGGCAGCGGGTAAGGCGGCGGACAGACAGAAAGGTAAAGCAATAGTTAGACAGACAGACAGTTTGAAAGGAAGGCAGTCAGACACTGTGAGACAGAAGAAAGGTAGACTGTGACAATAACACTTAACTTCAGGTGATGCATCTAAGGACTTACAGGTGCCATGAAGATGCATTGTTGGTGCATGATAAACCAAACATGGTATTATATAGCAGGAACAAATATTTAGAGGGTTAAATACATTATGTTAGAGCTGTTAGATATAACTTATGTGAAGTTTTTGTAATTGCATTGAGAAATGTTAAAGAATAAGTTCATTAATAAAGCATCACAATACACAGATGCAGATGAAATAGACTAAACTCAGGCAGACAGGGAGCCACAGAGAGAAAGTGATAGTGAGGGAGAGTTGCAGAGTAGCTCTGTTAGACAGACAAAAGTTCCCACCACCTCCAGCCCTTCCTGAACTCTGTCTCCGGCACGCTTCCTTACTCCACCCTCTTCTGTCACCATTGTGTTGAAAGGCTGGTTCAGTTCTACAAGAAGCCTAGCTGAGTCGAAAAAAAATATATTTTTTAAACCTGACTACTTTCATTTCACTGACAAAAAGAAACTCAATCTGACTCATATTTGTATGTCATTAACCAAAACACTGGTATTCTTTTTGGGTGGACTGAAAGGACGTCATGTGTTTATGTTAACAGCAGGCTTTTAAAAAGAGCTGGACTCCTCCTTTAAGTCTGGATTTACACTGTGTGATTTCTTCAACCCTCTGAATTGTACCTTTACATCCCTGCCAAACACTCAAGATTGGGGTGGACTGACTAAGCCATGTTATCTTCCTGCAGTGACCTCATCACCTAAACAATTGATTCCAAAAAATATACTAATATATCTACACAAAACCTTTTTCTAGCATGCTGAAGATTGCTTTATGTTTATCTTGTACAGAAATGATGTTTTGAGATGTTGGTGAGGTCACCACGGGATATTAATTTGCATGGGATGGCCTGCATATTGATAAACCTCAGCCTACAGTTATCAGGCTTGTCAGAGTTACTACCTTGAATTGATGCAAAAAGTATGACTGGAAGGAGACTCAACTCAACCTCTAAGAACCTGTAAACTAGTATTATATTATATTCTGTACAACATATTTTGTACATATTCTGTACAAATAAGAGTTTTGAGTAGGTATGACATGAGATGCCTGATAACTGGTAACAGCCTTGGTTAAAATGGCACATGTAAAACCTCTTTTCTGTGTTTGCCGCAGAAGCATCAGCAGGTAAGAAGGCGGGTAAGGGCGGCAGCAGCAGCATCCAGAGGAGCGTGGAGACGGGCATGGCTGTGGAGTACCCGCGGGGAGGGTCGGCCATGAACCGGCAGGCCAGCAGAGAGTCGACCGATGGCAGCATGAACAGCTACAGCTCTGAGGGGAAGTACGTACACACTAAAGGACAGACCTACATGTGAACACAGAATGCATGTTGTGTGGACTATACCATGTGTGCAGCGTGCTATGGCACATTGCGAGAAAAGAAACACACTACGCCTCCACTGCAGACATGGTGTTTGTTTCAGAATAGACATTTCTTATGCTCCATCCGATATTTCCTTGGGGGTAAGTCACAGAAACCAGTGATATGCAAAAAAGACTTTGAGAGCAAACAGATGAGTTCTGCACAGGTAAAAATGCATGTAATGTATATCTGCTGCAGCTTACAGCAGTATTTCCTAAAACAGAGTTACCAGAACGAGTGCCCTAACCACACTCCCTAAGAGTGGCTTCCATGTGCATGTTGGAGTTGGTCCTCTTGCTCACTCCGAAATCCTGTTGTTAGTATTAAAAAGCTATTATATAGACCTATGCAGTTGACTATGCACTGTGCTTTGGTATAACCATTATTAAAATAACAGCATAGTGTGGGGTCACAGTAATGTTTGTTCTCCCAAACTTACAACTGTACCCTGAATTGCATCTTATAACGTGTTTTGAGTGGGGTTGTAGGAATTGTTGAATAATTTGTGTGTGTGTGTGTGTGTCAGTCTGATCTTCTCAGGTATGCGGTTGGGTGCCGACAGTCAGTTCAGCGACTTCCTAGATGGTTTAGGCCCCGGTCAGCTGGTTGGCCGGCAAACACTGGCAACACCTGCCATGGGTGAGTGATGGCTCCATCAAATCCACGGCACATTCCACACCCCAGTTTTCTATATTTGTAAAGCTGTGTATGTGCTGCTTTGGCAACGTGGAGAAGAGCGAAAATGTGCAAATTCAACTAAGTAGTTTCTGATAATTTTACAATAATTTGTCTAAATGTGGTTTGTACGTGTGTTTACGTATGTCTCCTATACATATAGGTGATGTTCAGATTGGTTTGATGGATAAGAAAGGCCAGCTGGAGGTGGAGGTGATCAGGGCACGAGGCCTTACCCCCAAACCAGGCTCCAAATCCCTCCCAGGTAACACACACACACACACATACACACACACACTCAAACCTTAAATACAGCATTTCTACCTGATGCCTGAATGTCAAACTCAAACACACACACACACACACACACACACCAACCTCCCTCTTAACCCCATCCCTCTATCCCCAGCTCCCTATGTCAAGGTGTACCTGCTGGATAATGGAACTTGTAAAGCCAAAAAGAAAACCAAGATTGCACGAAAGACCCTGGAGCCGCTCTACCAGCAGCACCTGCTCTTTGATGAGAGTCCCCAGGGCAAGGTGCTTCAGGTAATCTTCTGTGTATGTGTAGGTGTGTGGGAGGGTGCGCCTACTAACACTTTAAACTCAAACAGACAAACGACATCACTCAGAATGAGAATGAGAATGTTCATAAAAAGATTTATGTAAAAACTTATTTTGATTAATGTCATGCAATAGAAAGATTTTAGCTTTAACAGATTAGCACGTTAAAGTGTAATTATCTTTATGCCAGAGCTGTAGACTTCTGACTTTTGGCTAGAATAGACATAACTGCTTAAACTGGCTTGAGACTTAACTCCTTACAAACTTGACCTGGAACTTGAAATGTGTATTTCTCTCCCCAGCTCAGTGCCTACTAGTTTAACTCATCTTTACCATTCCCTCCTGTAGGTGATAGTGTGGGGCGACTATGGACGATTGGACCACAAATGTTTCATGGGTGTAGCACAGATCCTATTGGAGGAGCTGGACCTCTCAAGCACGGTGATTGGCTGGTACAAACTGTTTCCGCCGTCCTCATTGGTGGACCCTACATTAGCTCCGCTCACGCGGCTGGCGTCTCAGACGTCATTGGACAGCTCAGGACCGCCACCGGGCGTTCGGTCCTAGTGACTGAATGGCGACCGCAAACCCCCCAGTATCCCTTAAATGACAAAATAATGGACCACAGCTACTGGACCAGAACTGAGCAGAGGGCGAGTACACGCCCCGAGGACGACAACGAGAAGCCCTCGGTCAACCAATGAAAAGCCAGACGGAGCGACAGGGAATGAGAGCGAGAAAGAGAGAGAGGGAGAGACAGAACTAGCCAATCAAAGCTTAGCTGGAGTCTGACAATCACGTCTCACACCTTCCCTCTTCCTCCTCCGTATGCCTTTTTGTTTTCAAAGCTTTGCTTTCTTTCTTTTCTCCTCTGAGCTGCAGCAGTGGAGGTTTCTGTCCAACATTCTTCACTTCTCTCTACTGTTTTTCTTTCTTTCTTTTCTCCTTACGTGCAGTCCCTATCAGAGAACCCGATCAAAGTGGAGTCCTCCACCTAGTAGCCCTCCAGCCAATCAGAGTAGAGCTTACTGCTAGGCCACAGGGTTGAGTGGTGTAAACAGTGTGGGAGTTAGTAAGTAGCAAACTGAGGCAGCTTCACGCAGCTGTACCATCGCGTAGAGGTTGGCTGTTGTCTCTGCCGGTGTTACAATGGTAACAGTGTCGCTGTGAGCACGAGGGGCAGCGGTTTGGCACGGTTTGGTAACCTCTTTAGGTGTAGGGAGCCTGCACACGCACGTGCACATTCTTAGCCTTGTTGTGATATATGAAAGCAAGCACAAGAAAAGCTTGGGTCCTTTATTAAGACAGAGACAAACACAAAGTTTTGCTCTCTGTCTAAACAAAGAGGAAAGAAAATGGAGGCCAAATTGACTATTTGCTTTTTATTTTTTCATTTGGAATCATTTTTTCTGTCTTTGTTTCGAATGTTCAGAATGGTACCATAAGGTGCAGACTCCCTCTTTGTACGTGTTTGTTTGGTTTTCGAGCGACTGTGCGCCAAAGGCCAGCGATACAGGTCAGGTCACATTCGCCCGAACACCCTTTGCCCAACCATCGCCCTTACCCCACCCCTCTCCTCCCCTTTCCTGACCCCTCAAACTCCCCCTGTAGGAGGGAGCAGCATGACTCGGGGATGCCCCGCCCCGGCCCCAAGCTGCATGCACGTTTCTTTTGTTCTGTTTGTTTCGTTTTTTGTTTTGCTCTCTACTTTTTTGTAAAATAGAAGACGAGACAAATTAACGAACAATTCTCAAAAAAACAAAAACAGAAAAAAAGACTAGACTATGTGTGTTAGTTCCACATACTTTTAGGCCAGCTTGTATGTTGCATGTTCTTGTACAGTTTGCTCGTACTGAATATGAATACAAACCGAGAAAAGCCAAGCCATCCCCGCCCCCTTACAGGAGCGGACCAATAGGGGGGGGATTAACTCCGCCCAGGCCATGCCTACCACTCTGGGTCTAAATATACATATTAGGAAGTCTCCGGAAAAAAAATTCTCTTTGTTTCAGTTTTTTCTTTGAACCCTTTGAACAACAGTGCTGTTCTGTAGTACTGAGCATACTCGAGCCCCTGGCGTATCTGAGGGTGTAGGTGTCTAAACTGTAGTTTAACACAGTCGGGGCTGGAGACAGAGATAGAGAATGTGTGTATAACAGCTAAATGTATATGAAGTATCATTATGAGTTTGACAGAAATTATAAAGATATAGATATATGAATATAAAAAGAGTGTATCTGACTGTACACCCGTCACCAACACACACACATGCACACCTTGTACATACAAACCAGGATGAGCGGCTTGAACTTAAGTTATGAACAAAGAAAACATTGCTGACACACAAACATTCCTGGTCTTGTTGAAGGGAATTTGCGTCCTGTGGATGTGCTCGAGCCGCTGAGCGGCACTGAGCCACAAGGGGGGGGCGCTGATAGGCCTTTATTTTTGTCCCAGTTGCAGAAAAACAAGCAGAACCAATTGGAACGAAGTTTACTTTCTTCTCCTTAAATCCCCTTTCCCCTGTTTATTACTATTGGTTTGGACTGGACTTCTAAAGCCAATGAGAAATCTGATTTTGCAGACATATTTTGCAGATGTTTCTGTTGAAACCCTTGGCAGTGTGGCCGACTGCCCTTTCCTTTGTCAGTATTACTCCAGGAATACTGATTGTTTACAGCCCATGGCTCCCCACTCCAAAACCACGATTTTAGACGAAAGACTAAGTATTCACTGCAACAGTTCTTGTTTGTATAACAGATGTGGCTCTACTGATGTGTATGTTTTATATTCAAGAGTTCATTTTTATTATTTACAAATAAAAGACTGTGTGGAAGAAGATCATGGCTTTTTCGAACGGAATGGTCTCAAATTATTGTGACGCAGGTGACCTCAGGGCCTTGTGACAGGTTATTTTTCACTGGTGCACATACACAGAGAAAGAGCAATACAAGGTAAACCCTTTACCAGTACATAAAAAATGCATTTGCCATATTCCAGCTTTTCTTTGGATCCATCAACTTCATGACTGAAGGTAAAAGAGGAGCTGCTGTGGAAAAAGATTTGTGAAAATTCCTGCCTTGTTTTCCCACTAATCAAACCTGTTAAACCATAGTTCCATGTACAGTATATGTGTTGGGTCCACAGGATTAACCTGCTGGGGTTATATCCTAATGTATACAACAGCTTCATTATTTTCCCAGACACCAACTTGTACTCTAAATGGGAACGATTATGATTTAACACATTAATCAGCAATAATTATAATAATATATGCTGGTTTCCTTTTAAAACAAAATATCTCAAAATAAGACAACTGAATGTTGAATATTTTCGCTATTATCTGACATTTGTGTGTGTGTGTGTGTGTGTGTGAGAATATATATAAAATAGTTTTAGTCTTGGTATGTAGAAAGGTTTTTTAAAACAGCAATATATACTGTATATACAGGCTACACTTTGCAGAAGGTACAGCACATACAAATTTGGTTTGCTCACTTTTTCATTTGTATAATGTAGTTTAGCCACATTAAGCATCTTGACATATTACACATCATATTAAGTAATGCTACAATTACTGATAACATAATTTTAACATGTACTATCACACTAGCTCTTTCATCATTTTAGTTTCAATTTCAATTTGGACTGATCCTAGTACTCCTCATCCCAGGCTACTACTGCCACCCTGTGGTGTGACAAAGGATGACTCATTTTTGAAATACATTCTGATACAGTGTTTATGTCACTCTAGATACTTCTCAGGCCAATGAACCCATTCTTGACAAAGAATATGTTCATTTTTAAAATCATTGTTTTTTAGACGTATGTTTTTCAATAGTTCAGTACACAGCAGTGAGCACTGTTAATTAACCTCCTCCCATCCACTCAGAGCCACTACAGAGAAAGGAACAGACCACATATAGAATATATATCAATATATGTTTTGTTGGGTCACATGTCCTGTTTTTTATTTCTGTCATGTAACAGATACAAGGACAAATGACCTCTAACAAACAAGCATATAAAGCACTGACTAACACATGGTGCATACTAACACAGGAGTGAAAAATGTACACACATCACTTGAGAATAACAGGACTCCTCAGGGGCATGAATGGTCAGATTAGTAAAGTTAATAGATATTGCACATTTTTCACACCCAACTCGTGAACTGCTTAACAGAACATGAAACAGGGATAAAAGAGGTGGATTTCATCTTCCTGCAGGTAAAGTCAACTGGAAAATATCCTTCAGACACATTTTATTCAGGATGGTTTGTGTGGGTAGTGTTAATGTGCAGCAACACCGTAACAGAAGTGTTTTCATTACCATCAAGTGACACATGACAGTTTTTGTCATGCTGAGAAGCTTCTCAGTTATTGCATCATCAGCTCAGAAAGTCAGGAATCATAATTCTTACCTAATCATCCAGCCGAGGATTTTTATTTATCCATGCAGTCCTAACCCCTACAAAAGTAAAAATGAAAACCAATACAGCATACATGACAAGAGGAAAAATCACCAATGATTGAGCAATGAGATAATGTCGCATGATGCACTAAAAGTCTGATTTTAAAGTGTTTTACTGACTTTTCCAAAGTAGGACCTCTTTTTATTTCAAACTACGCAGTGTTGTGATCTGCTAGTAGAACTGCTGGACTGACAAGGAAGTACACATGTAAGGGGCACTTTTATTCCCGTGATAAATCCTTTTTTAAGTGCATATTAGAACTGTAGTAAACAGACTGCTCTTATATAGTGCTTTTCTACCTTAGTGGAAAAAACGCTGTACTTTGGCTCTTATTCACCCATTCATACACACACTTGATTACACACACACACAGCAATGGCGGCAAGGCGCTGCCCTGGCCATCAGGAGCAACCTGATGTTCAGTGTCTTGACTCAAGGGCACAGGAATCAAACCTCCAACCCAAACAGCACACATCAGGGCAGGGGTGAGTCCTCTTGCAGCCATCCAGAGAATCTCAGTGTTTGTTTTAAGATATAATCCAATCTCACAACTTGAACTTCATATGAGACAGAATGTGAGTTGGTCTTGTAAGCCATAGTTTGTATTAGGGAGGTGGTTTCACTTTAAGAATACATAAGAAACTTCGGTGCTTCAATGTGCATCAGTATGTGTATGTGAAGAAGGGAGAATTTGTTCCAAGGTTCAGGTGGGCTTTTCAAAATTGATGTCACTTGTGCCATGACCCATGACCCCACCTTTCTGCTGCCATAATCGTTGATATTGAAATTTACTATTTTGTATATACACAGTCAAACTTTATTGTTCCAAAGGAGAAAATCATTATGCAGCCAGGGTGAAGACCCAGACATGAACATAAGATACATAAAACATAATATATATGAATGACAGCAGCTCTTTGGTGCTCTGAGTGTCCATCCAGAGGAGAGAAGCTCAAATTGTCCATATAGAGACATGTTAAGCTCTTCAGTGCCATCCTGTGGTGAGTTTAGTGAACTGAATTAGTTCGTAAAACCAATGGAAGTGTTCAGTATCATTCTCATACCCCCCCCCCTTTCAGCTTACTTTATAGGTATGACAGGTAAATACACTGTGGTGTTGGCAAACCATTAAGAGAGCACAATAATGAATATAGAAATAAAGCAAATGACAATTGAGACAATAAAGTCCAAAAACTGAACATTGAATAATGAAGGTTCAGGATGGTTCCTACAATACAGCATTGTATGTATGTATACTATGTGTTGTATGTACAGTACTGTATGTGTTGATTTTGTAAAAGAACATCATGGTAGTAAGTAAAAGCTATTCATCCTTCAAAATAAAAGCAGGCAGCTTTTTCATTGCATGCAACCAAGGTTACTCAGGACTGACTCATTATCAACATCAAATACACACGAGCATGATAACTGATGGACTTTTTAGATTGTATGATGCTTCGCGTTCACTATTTTTAGGGGCAACTCAGTTAGAAACTAATGAGCATTTATTTGGTTTCTCCTCATAACCAGGAGGCTCAGCATGCAAAAAGCTAAATATCACCTCTAACATTGAACAGAGAATATCAAGTGATGTCATTAAACAACTGGAAATCATGGAACTCATCATTCTTTCAAATGGAAATGAACTAAGTGATCATCATAAGACTTTTCTAACAATATGAAAAAAAGTTAGTTGTAATTCTCCCTTTAAAGGACATTCTCATATAACCCCGACCAGGTCAAGGTTTACATCTGTGGGTGGATTGAAACACACACATTGTTCACACCTGCCGGCTCCTTCGGATGGTATTGTTAAAGTTTGTTTCATCTCAAGTCACTTCGGGTGGCTGACAAACTTCCAGAACTGAGCTGTGATTCTCAGAAATGCATCAATAAGCCAAGTTTATCCTTCATTTATAGCTCAATCAGAGAATGACTGAGTGATTGAGACAAGTATCAGAATTCCCAATTTATAATCTAATCTATAAATGATTTGGGGATATTGTGGTGATTTAAACTGATGCCCAAATTGTCTTTTATTTAAATACGAAATATCAACCAGTCAGTGCGGCCCAGCTCAGAAATTACGAAGAGTCCTCCAAACCAGTCTGGAAATCCTGACATGAAAATGAATGGGATTACTCTCAGTTCCAGTAGAGAGCTTTAATGTTCCACACTGATGTTTCAAAATGATCGTTGTCCCTGGTGAATAAAACTATGGGGGATGCATCAACTGAAAAGCACGAAAATAGTCACATTTAATAGAACTGAAATGTCAGAACAAAATTTAATGAACTAAAATGTGAAATTTTCCTCATTGCCTTACTGTCACTTGTTAAGTCCCAAAACTTTTCCAAAATACTAAACGACCCCTAAATCCATCATTTTGTGAGATTTTATCACCCAAAACTGCCATGAGAGGGTGTTTGTCCTTAGATGTGTCTTGAGTTGAATAGCTGTCTATGTTGGCTGTGCCGGGCTTTCACACCTCAGATGACGGCAGTGCCCTTATACTAATGTCTACCACCCCAAAATAATGGTAAAATAATTCAAATTTGCTGAGGAACCTACAGAAAACCTACTCTGAAATATCCCTCTATAGTCTAATAGTGTGTGTGGTACTTTTTATTGTCATTTGTGACTAATATACCCTTAAAGCATTTCACTGGCCACATGTACTGTTCTGTTCTCAACATAAATTGTTCTTTTCTTTTTTTTTATGGTCTCATTTTAGTGTTCTTAGGGGGTTTATATTCAGTAATGGGTTAGAGTGATCTTATTGCACCTCTATGGTGCTTTTTATTACCAAAATACAGAAAGAAGTGTCTTCTAACTGTGGCCGGACTCTTCTCAAAAAAGAGAAATCACAAAATCCTCAACATGGCCTTTTTGCATCGGTTTCCAGTTGAGTTTTGAAATTGATGTGAAAGTTTTACTCATTGCCTTTAAAGCACTCCATGGTCTGGCTCCAGCACACATATGTGAGCCTTTGTGCCCACACTGTATGTACCTCAGCCTCAGATCTTGCAACAAAAAGACTAAAACTAAGGGAGATTGTGCATTTGTGTCAGAGCTGGAACAGGCTTCCTGTTGAAATTCGTCTTTACCTCAGTGACTTCCTTTAAATCTCTACTCCTTTTTCATAAACTTGCATTTCTGTGCCCTGTCTCTTTTAACTGAATCTTTGTTTTGTCCCAATTATTTCTGTTATTTTAATGTTTTTATTTTATTTTATTTATTTTTTTCTTTTGTAACTTTATTTTGAAAAGCGCAAAAGTTATTAATTAGTGGCAGGAGTGTGTTCCCTGAGCTGGTGTGAGGCATATCATGATGCTAAAATATTACATACATTTTGCTGCAGTCATGTTATAATCTAAAGTATAGTAGCCTGCTACACTTTATTATGGGATGGATTTTTATAGGAAAATAGCAGCTCTGTGTCGTTTTAGCGTCTCTCTGCAGAGGGCACGAGAGAAAGGTGCTACTAAACTGCGGTAAGTCCTCTTCATCTGGTGTGGTTTGTCATTCATGAAAACAGATAGCAACAATATGACTGATGACTGATGATAATATGTTGTCAGTCATCAGCCGTCGCTCCACTTTGTCCCCAGAAATCCAACGAAGTTTGGGAGTCAGATGATATCAGACTTTGTGGTCGTGACGCGGCTGGTTAACAGGCGGACTGAAACAGAAGGGTGTCATGTCAGATTATATTTGTTCTGCCCCCCCCCCGGTGTTAATGTTTTGAAAGGCCCCCTGGTTTGGCTGTGTGGCAGCGCTTCAGAGCCCATTAGAAAGTCGCTGCCGTGATAGCAGTCATTACCGCAGTATTCCCCCGTCCGGCCCGCACCGCCCCTCACCGCCGCTTAATCTAATTAGATAGCCGGGCTCCT
>NTHP01000161.1:338888-355924 GCA_003416845.1 Oplegnathus fasciatus
TCCCCTCTCTCCCTCTAATGACCGTCTATTGGTGTTGTTATTGCGCGTCCCGTCCGTCCCTCCTCCCACTCCCACTCCCACTCGGGTGCCTCGGCCCTGCCCATGTTTTTGTATGTCGGGTGTCCGTCCATCGCCTGACGTTCAAGTTCGCCGGGAACGTCACGTCCGTGCACTTGAACTTGCACAGCTCAGAGGGGGGGTTGAGGGGAGGGGTGGTGGGGGGGAGGGGGGCTTTTGCCATTTTTTCCATCTCTCTCCCCTTCTCTCTCTCTCCATCTACCTCTCTCTCACTCTCTCTCTCTTTTTTCTCTGCTCTCCTTTCTCAAAAAAGCCATGACGGCGATCCCGCGATCCATCTTCGCCTCCGCGCCATCTTTGTATTATTTCTAATTTATTTTATTTTTTTCTTGTGGATGTCAAAGGCTTTGGATGAAGACATTTTTTGCCCCACCGGAGTCTCCTCTCTAACCCCGGCTCTCCCCGATGTGATCCGCGCTGAACGCCGCCGCCGCCAGCCACCATGTCTCGCCGCAAGCAAGGCAAACCCCAGCACTTAAGCAAACGGGATTTTTCGCGTAAGTAGAGATGAAAAAAGAAAGAAAAAATGTCACTTCTGGCTCCCTTTCAGTTCATTCAACCAAGGGGGGAAAGGCAACAAAACGGGAGCTTGTGGACACCGGACGCACCGCTCGGACCCGCGGTCAACTGGACTTAACAGCGTGGAGAGAAAGTGCGAAACCTCCGTGCGTAAAAGCCGCTCGGAGATCCCAAAAGCTCGAAAGAGAGAAAAAAGTTTTGTGTGTCGGTATACACCCGTTACTTCCTCTCTGTTACACGGTGAGAATGTGCATTCATAGGCTTTTAAATGCACTCGCTGTGGCTCCGGTGCCCCCACGGTCGCTCCGGTCAGTGGAAACGCGCAGGGCTCCCGGTAGCAGAGCGCGTCCTCTCCGCGGAGCTTCGTGGAGAAATCACCCCCCGGAATATCGCTGTCTGTTAGCTCTGCGGGCAGGTTTTTCATCTGCTCTCTCTCATTCTATTTTTGGATTATTTTCAGAAAAAAAAAACTTGGAGGTGGATTTTTGGATCGAGGGGGGAAAAATCTCGTGTCCGACTGTTTACAACTGCTTCCTTCTATCAGCAGCTCGGCAGCAGATACGAAACAAATCGATTTATTTCTACCCACCTTTAAAAATCTTAATGCTGTTTATTGATGTTTAGTTAAGATGAGAAGCTTTCTTCCAAAAACAGGCAGCAGAGCCGCTGCAGCCCAGAGTTAGAGACAAGAAACACAGCAACAGGACAACAGCATATATAGTCCTGTCGCTTTTATTTTTCCTATAAAGCCAAATTTGGACCAACCAAAAATCAAACGTACGATTCTAAAGCTTCGTATACAGTTAAGATAAGACATAAATATCAGCTCATTGGTGTGTTGCAGCTGCAGAGGAGAAAGCGACACGATTCCAACAATGTTTAGTTGAGTCGGCAGGATCCGTCTTTACGCACGGCGTTTATTTACCACCAAATCTTTATTTTTTCGAGTTTATTAGAAGCATAAGTCTGATATGTGACGAGAGAGCAGATAAGTCTGTTTGGAAACTGCGGGGCGATTGGCAAAGTGGCGCTTATCACCGCACCATGTGCCGCACTGTACGCCACCTCGCAACGTTTCAGCGGCTCTCTAAGTGGCCTGCAAACATAAAACAAGAAGATATTTGGGCATCTTAACGCATCAGTGCTTGATTATGTTTCGGTATGTTGACTGGCTGTCACCTATGTTTGGCTTGGACAGAGAGAGAGAGAGAGAGAGAGAGAGAGTGTGCGTGTGTGTGTGTGTGTGTGTGTGGCCCCGGCTGGGTGACAGCGCAGTCACCATGGCCATGTGCCGTCGCTAGGAGGCAGAGCGCGATCAGAAAATCCAGCGCTGAACTTGAACCTGATCAGTTTCACCACCACCCCTATCTACACGGGCTACTATTTGGCGATCTCTTTAGAATAAAGGGAGAGTATACAAGACATGGGGAGGGAGGGAGGGAGAAAGAGGGGAGGGAGGGAGGAGGACCCCCACCATCTACAATTCCTCTTCTATCACCTCAAACCCACCTTCTCTTCTTGTATCTCCTTTTTTTGTGCATCACATTTTACATACATGCAGGCTGCAATCAGCATATGTAGCTACACTGTAATGCGCCTTTTACCCCTCTTCATACCTTACACCACACACACCACATATACACACACACATTTCATTTTGCATGCAGATTCACATTTGTTTCTAATGCAGCACAGAATCTGGCCTGTCGCTCTCAAGCAAACATCCATCCCTGGTTATTTCTTGTTTTTAGCACCTATATCCTCATTTTCTATATTTATTATAAGTCTATATTTTTATTGTATTATTTAAACTACGTTTCCAGTGTTTGCTTTGTAAAACACACTTTGATCTGGCTGAATTTAGGCAGTAAAATGTAACAAGACTTAACAGCGTGTTTTTCAGTGTTACAACTCCACATTTCATCCTCCACATTAAATTACATTATCAGTAATTTCTATATTTTGCCAAGATGGACATACATTTCAAATACTTTTCTTCCCACACTTATGTTTTCTAGTTGTAGCTGTTTTATGGATCTATCAGACAATTGGAACTTTTAACCTACAGCTTAGTAAAAGGATTTCAGGTTGAGAGTACATTTATACCTTCATTTCTGTGTCATTTTTTCCTCCTTTAGGAAAAGTGATTGCATAGTTATGCATGTTTTGACATATTGATATCATGCACAGGAACAATATCCTCCTCTCTGTGCCTCTTGCTGTTTATTCCACCCAGTTGCACTGCCTTAAAAATAGATACAAATAAGTGATTGATGCATGTTTCTTCTTTATTGAAATTGAACTCTGTGCATGGACACCTGCTTTGTATTTTTTTTCTAAATCTTATTTAGGTCTCTTACCCTCCCTCCTCATGCTCCATTAAATCCAGCAAAATGTTTTTTCAAACCCCGGATATCCACTCTTGAGTTCAACTTAAGAGGTGAGGGGCTTATGCAGCTTTCATTTGATTTTGGTTTTTTTTGTTGTTTTATCCCGTGAATTTAATGCCCCCCTGGGAGTTGTTGTGTAACTTGCGTGGCGTTGTGTTGACCTGTTAAAGTTAAATCAGACAGGAGAAAGGTGGGGAGGAGGAAGAGGAAGAGGAGGACGGGGTTTTCGATGGGGTGGAGGGAGATAGTGGTGGTGGTGTTGGTGCAAGCCGGGAATTTATCATGTTATCTCCATGTCCCAGTTTGTGCACAGATGCCGCGCAGGATTGCGGCGTTCAAATCATATTTCCTTGAGGGGATATAGTCCACATTCAGACCCTCTCTCTCTCTCTCTCTCTCTCTCTCTCTCTCTGTCTCTCTCACACACACGCACACACACACACACACTCCTGCATTCCCACACACACTCTCTTGCACATGCATGCACCGGAACCCTATCCCTTTTATCAGACAAAATCTGTACCAATCACCCAGACAGTGAAAATTAAAATCTATTTTTTGATTCTCAGTGGTTTTAAGTTCATTAAAATGTGAAATTGGCGGCTGAGTAAAGAAGGTCAACATGCATTAGGCGGCTAGCACAGAGTCAGACTCTTCACCTTGGACTGGAAGATTTTTTTTAAAAGAGGGACAGTGAATTATGTTCTCCCGTTTCGCTTCTCTAATTCAGCAGGCCGCTCTGTTCACACTCCTCTCCCTCCACTGCAGGACGGTCTGAGCTCGACAAAAGGCTTCTTAAAAAAGTAGTCGGGAGTTAATCCGGCCTTGGAGGGGTGAGGAATCGGGTTGAACGGCTCATTTTGGGGTGATTTCCCGCTGTACAAGCGGCTGGTATTTAAGAACTATAAGTCAGGCACATGTAATCGAGGCCAAGGGAAGAGTTTTCCTTCTCCCAGACACACACTCTCTGTACCGCCTCCCTTTCCTTTCCTTTCCTTTCCCCGGCACATGTGTTGGACATGTTTGTGACAGTTTTCCCTTCTGCTGATTACAGGATCAAAACCTGTACAAACAAGGTTAGGCAAGTCAAACTCATCCACATATTTAGTTTTTTGGTGAATGCTGTGTTTAACCATCATTTTCTAAGCTTCCCCTGTCATTGGCTATGAAATTGTTATCTTTGAGGAATCTGATTTGAGCTTTGCAGCTATTCAGGATATTCTTTCCCACCATTTACTCTTATGATGTGTGATCCAGATCAGCTTGCATTGTAATCATTTTTCCTGCATTACATGCATTTCTATCATTACAAGGCACGTTTTCTCACCCCCTTATTGTGTGTACCACATGTCGGGCTTGTGTTTAGCTTTGGCTCTTTAACTCTGATCCTCTATGTGACAGAACAAGAAAGGTCTGTGTGCACTCTTCTCTTGTCATCTATTCCCACAAACAGTTGTATCAATAGGTTTCAATTACAGGAGACAAAAAGAAGAATATAAACATGTGGTTGTTGCTTTTTTGCTGAGAATGTATCACCTTCTAATTTCCTTTTTTTTGCTCACTCTCCCTCTTGCCTCCCACCCCCCTCTTCTTCTCCCTCTTCCTCTGTGCTTGTCCCCCCCCTCTGCCTCGCCAGCAGCCGAGCCCCTCTCCACGGCCGTCGTCTCGTCGGAGGAGCTGTCGGAGCGCTGCTCGGAGCACTCAGAGGAGAGCGGCATCAACGGGCACCACCCAGGCTCGACAGTGGGCCGGCTGGCCCGGCTGGGTCACGACGCTCACCCCTCTCTGGAACAGGACCTGCTGACCTGTGGTCAGTGCCAGGCCACCTTCCCCCTGGCGGACATCCTGCTCTTCATCGAGCACAAGAGAAAGCGATGCCACGGGCCGCCCTGCCTGGCCGTGGGCCGGGGGCTGGACAAGCCCCCCTCGCCCTCCCCCGGCCTGGCCCTCACCCCGTCTCCTGCTTTGGGCTCTCTGCGCAGCCGGAGGCCCGTGGAAGTGGGCGTCCAGGCCACGCTGGCAGATGACGACGATGACCGGTTCTCATTGCCCCGAGGGATTTGCCCCAAACAGGAGCCCCTCCCAGGTAACCAGACCTGCTTCCACACTAACCAGCACACATCACCTTTGTCTGGATTTGACCACAGTGGCAGTGGTACTCAAATTAACAGAGAAGCAGCAGCTTTACTGAGGCAGTGATTGCCTCTTTGTAGAGGATGTGATTAAGCTTATGTATCAGCTCTTGTGTGAATGAGGAGGTCAAATCTATCAGAATATTAAGAATAGATGATAACAAGTTCCCTTTCCTCTAAACATTTTCTGAAACGTTAGTCATCAAGTGATCAATGAACTCCTCCAGCTTGGAAGCAGCTTTCAGTGTCCAGATTCTACTTTTAATTAGCATATTTTCATTTTGGGTGTGTGCATTGCCCTGGTTGGAGCTACTTTTGTGGGTGTGTGTGTGTTTTCTGCAACGTCAGGTCCTGCTTTTATATCGTCGACACAATGTGTGTGTGTTGTGGTACGCCAAGCCAGCGTATTCTGAAGTCTAGCCTACATGTTGCAGATGATTTCCATCCAAACCTTGTGGGGGCTGTAGTAGTCTGAGCACAAGGTTTTTAGGGGACACACACATTCCAATCCTGGTTAAGGCAAGAAATCTGATTGGCTGAGACTTTTGGGGGGGGGTTGGGTTGGCTGTTGTCAGACAAACAACAACAGAGGGACGTCACGCGTGGGGAGGAAACCCGACACCTTGTTCTCTTTTACAGCTGACACAAAACACACACACTGGTTTGATTTAGGATGGCTTTCTATCTCTCCGTGTGTGTGTGTGTGTGTGTGTGTGTGTGTGTGTGTGTCTGAACAGTCTTCTGTCTTTACTGACTTGTGTAAAGGGCAGTGTGTGTGTGTGAGAGAAAGAGTGTATAAGACAGTGTCACGGATCTAATCATCAACCCAAATCTGACCAATTGTCCTTCCACTGATCCACTGAATTCAATGTAGAAAGCGTGTGTGTCAGTGAATGTGTGTTTTTTCCCATTTTACCCAGTTTGGCCATGGTGACCAAATCCCATAGGCCAGTGGGTGACCTTGACTTTGTAGTACCACTGGTCAGTGTGTTAGTGCACTTGTGAGACCACCGTGTAAGTGTGTGTGTTTGTGTACGTGCAAATGAAGGATCAGTGGCTGAAGTGGATGATGGGAAAACTGTGTGTTTGTATGTGACTTTCAGTCTGGGGAGTAACTGCAGCCTCTTTCTGGGATTGGGTGCGCAGAATGTGTGTTCTTGCATAACGTACGTGTGTGTGTGATGTGTGTGTGTGTGTGTGTGTGTGTGTGCGCACGCCTCTCTCTCATGTGGCCCTAGCAGATGTGTCCTGCTCTCGGTGTGGTTTCCCCCCTTCCACTGCCACATCTTACCCGACTAAATGCAGCCTAGCTCTCCATCTCTTTCATTCTTCTCCCTTTCTGAGTTTACCTCCATACCAGACTTCATAGGTAAAACACACAATTTTTCCTCCAGCTTCTCCTCTCCTTTCAGCCTTCCCTCCCGTCTCCTTTCCCAGAACAAGAATCAAATGTGAGGTGAGCGGAGAGAAGGAAAAGCCAGTTTTAGTTTTGCTCTTAGAGGGAAAGTCGTTTATTTAAAGCGTCTTAACACCACTAATTATTTGTTGCAGCGCCATTTTTTTCTTCCTCGTGCATTTTAATTAGCAGTAGTTTTTAGTGGCGGGCTGCCTGTACTAAATTAGCCGTTACAGAGAGAGAGGGAGAGAAAAAAGGGGGTGAAGATGAAATAGAGCAGCGGAAACACACTAGCAAAATACACACTTTATCACTTTGCTCGTTGAACACAACTCAGGATTCCTAAATGTGGCAGTTTGTTTTCCATTTTTGAGATGGGTGGTTTTAAGGAAATAAGCACAATAAGCTGTTTGAGGCACTGCTTGTCGTTTCTTGTAATTGAGCTTAGTTCTCACAATTTTTACAGTTACAGGAAGTGGAGGTGAGGAAGACTGTTGTCAAAGATGCATTTAACCTTTGACCTCTGTTCTTTGCTGGCAAATCTATCTACTGTAATTCAGCTGGAAGGAGTTAGTGCAACATTTTTTTTTTGCCAAAGCTGCTTGTGTCTCTGCAGTGACAATACATTTCAACACCCACTCCCACATACACACACACTCTCACAGGCACTCACCAGCTAAACTGGGTTATTAGAGCGATTTACATCATAATACAGGCGTCTGGTTGCTTCAATAGCGTTGTGTGTGGGAACGTCTTGGTAGGAACAGCTGTACACTCAGACAGGAGAAGAAAACAGGACAGCATCGTTATATATCTTGTCTGATGCTGACGTCAAGCTGAGCGGCAGACAGTCCAAGCATTATTAAATGTTTGCTGTTTGGAATTTTAAACCGAGAAGAAAAACGTTTAAAAATATCCATCTGCACAAGGAATTCATCATTTTATTTACATCCATCCTCTTTAATCAGTGCTTTTTTTGGACCTTCTCTCAGCCACTGGACACACACCAGCACAAACACCAGCTCACATGCTGAATTTACGCAACACATCCATTCTGATAGATGATAATTAAAGCCAGTATTTTTCTCCCCAACCCCAGCTTTCATCCTAATTGACCCCAAACTGTCACGGTGAAGTAAATATGTGAAAGGCAGAAAAAAAAAAAAAAAAATCAGCTGGAATTTCAGCTGCGATTAAAGCCGTCCAAAAGCATTCCTAATGACAAAAAAAGGAGGCAAGGGAGGAATGCGTGTGTGTTTCTTATTTGTAAATTCTGGCTCTGTGTTCCACTGTGTCTCGAAGGTTTTCCTTACAGTATATAAGACCTCTACTCAGCCAGTAAGGCATCACAATTACCAGAATAACAAGAAATGAATTATATAAATTCAAAATAAGCATCATATCATACCTTATTTAACCTCAAAACTTAACATATGTCAGTTTAACACTGGTGATTGACCTCAATATTTTAAATTCAGCACTATTTCTACTGAGTTTACTCAATCTGTAGGGATTTTAATCAGTAAACATATGATCCAAACCATGATTTTCAATTTATCTTGTCTTTTTGGAGGATGACAACAATATTTTATTCTGACTTCTTTGAGAAATCCAGGGAATATTTTTTTCTGCAGGAAATCAGACGCCCTTTCCTTTATCTCTGCATATGTAGCTTGCTTTTCTGCACCCCTCTGCTTATATAATGTGATGGCTGTATGGCTGCTTGTTGTAAAATGTGTATCTGTGTCCATGGTCAGAGTGATACAGAGCTCCTCTGCCTGCTGCGAGGCTCAGAGGAACACAAAGCGTCGGACTTGTGCCGGAACGCTGCTATTTACATATCAAACGGCTCCGACCAAGGAGAGCCGAGACATTACCTGTGTGTGTGTGTGTGAGTGAGAGAGAACTGTACAGGAAAAATGCCGATCAGTGATGCAAAAAGGCAGCATACCCGCCCACCCACACCACACACAGACTACACACATGGTTAGTGCTGTCTCTCTTGCCCATTTATTCTATTAATCCCTGACTGAGATGAAAATTCTGATTATAATCCCTGAGGCGCCCCTCATTCAGAAACAGCATCGCTAATGTCTCAAAAGTGAGGGGTTTGCGCGTGCGTGTGTGTACGCTGATGTGTGTGAATGGATATGCCTGTCCCCCCTTTTTTTTTTTCAACCGAAAGTGGTTATGATTGAAAAAAAAAATCTTGGCTTGAAAAATGGAAATTTAGAATTAATTCTTTGTGGATTATTTCGACAGTAAATACAATTTCTGCTGTCCAGTTTGCCAATTGATTTCTCATAATTATCATGAAGAATTTAATCCTTTCCTCTTGGGAAAATCAGCCATAATATGTGTGTTAATGAGCTGAAATTGATACATGGCCAGTACAAGGAATTATTATTGACCACTGATTTTATTGAGCAATATTGGCTGATAAGCTGTATTAGCCTACCAATATTAGCTCATTAACAGAGATATTATCAATACATGTACATGATGATAAATCCCCAAAAATCGTGGGAACTAATTAATCAGACACACTGATATTTTTCACACAAAATGATCCGTTTTTCAGTCCTTCATTATGGTCAGCCCTCTGAAGAGTCATCCTGGCTTGAAGCCTCGTAACATGGGTATTGTTAGTCTATGATCTAGTGATTAGCAATTAGCTTATCATCACTGGCTAATGCTACCCACCTCAATACACATTAGTGCATTTTTAACACCCATTCATTGTCTGGCTCGGTGTCAGATCTCTCTCTATCTCATGTCTATTCTCTTTTTTCATTTTCTCTTTTGGCTCATGCGTCTGTCTCTCTCCCTGCAACATTAGCAGTCAATGCAAATCCGGGACAGCCAATTGATACTGAATCAATTACAGTATGTTTGGTGTGTGTGTGTGTGTGTGTGGCTGTAGCACATCCCGGCAAGCCTACAAAAAGATTTCACACACTGGCTGCCATTACTAATCTATTGTTGCTCTCTCTTTCTTTCTCAACATAAGATTTTATTTAGTGGACTCAAGTGCAGCGTTTGAACTCCAGCGTTGCTCTCCCAGTGCAGTGAGAATCTGACTGTGTCGGCATTTTGAACGAGCTTACTGAATGTAAACATGTGTGTGTGCAGAAAACATCAGTGGCAGGATAACGCATACAGCAGGCCACTGGAGTGACTGCAAAAGCGAATAATCTGCCACCGGGGCCAACAGGCTGTATTGTGCTTTATATTCAGCACTCACAAAAAAAAAAAACCCTCCATAAACTGCATATTGACTGAACTGTTGATTATTGTCTTGCTGTAAATGTGTGGGTGTGTGTTTGCAGAGTGTGTCTGCAATCCAGATGGAAGCAAAAAACTTGGAATTCACTGCTGACAAATTTTGGACGTACAGTAGTAATAAAACAAGGAGCGGAAAGAAGTGCTTTGTGTGGCTGAAAATAGAATATGAAGCGCTTCACGTGAATTTAAAGTTGCTTTTCTCTAGTCTGTGCTGGGAAAGTCCAGACCAGTGAGCCTGTTGATTTATCCTTTATCCTGTTTGGTAATGCTCACAGCACACGCACACACTCAGACACACACACACCCATATTTTGTTACATAAGGTAGTATTAGGGCAGCAGCATTGAATTGCTGAACTAAATCTTGTCTGCTTTAGTCCTGGCTCTGTATTTAAAGGGGTGCTCCGGCAATTTATCCAGATGGAAGCAAAAAAAAAGTCGGGGGACTCACGGGAGACAGGTTCAAAAAAAGAATGGTCAAAATCGAAGCAGCAGAGGCTGAGATATGAGTATGGGTCATAAATGCTATATCCTACATTTCCCATACTGCAACTAATGCATATTTCTAAAACCTTCCCTGCCCGGTAAACGCCTACATCATTCAAACTCTGTAGCTTCAGTTTGTAACACAGAATTTGTTATAAATTTGTGGTCTCCAGGCCTACGTTAACCCTGATGACATCACAATGACATCACTAGGGTTTATTTTCTCAGACACATCCCACTGTTTTCTCAGGGTGTTTCCTCTGTGTAGAGTTTCCCTTTAAATGACTCTGGGTTAACCCAGAACTTGAAAAAGTGCCTTTGAGCTAAACAATGGACTTGTGACCTTTGACCTTACCCTAACCCTGCGGAGTGGGGAAGAGTAGAGACAAGAGAGTTTCCCTGTCGTGATTAATAGACTCTCACATTATTACATTAGTGGTTGGAAGATGGACGCTGTGCAGGCTGCAGCATAATTACAGCAAGTTGTTTTGATTGCCGGCTTTTTGGTTTTAACAGTGCAAATTAGATTCATCATTGTAGCAATAACATGCAAACTGCTGTTATTTAACAGTGAAAGATTTACAACAGTAGCTGGTGCCTTTTCCTCAGACAAATCGTCTGGTGGCACAGGAAGTGATGCATTTTACATGTGCGGTAGGTTTGGAATAAATAGAAGAACAGCAGGGCATGCACAGCAATAACCACCGCCACGGCTGAACAGGCAACAACAACATCAAAGGGTAGAAGAATCCAAGAGAAAGACGTCACGCTGCCCACGCACTTTGATTGACAGCTGATCCCTGGGAAGTGCGGCGCAGACACACCGCAGTGACGACGACCAAAGATGGAGGCAGATCTGTAGAAAACAAAAGATGCCCCAGATTATCGTGCTCGGTAAACCATTCTAAAACAATGACAGAGAACAATAAGACATTAAAAAGACCAGCGTTATTTCCCAGTTTGGAGTATTTGTAGCAGTGACAGTGTGTCAGCGACGTGTGTGACGTCAAGCGGACTACTGTACGCGTTCTGTGATGGAGGATTGTTTATTGATTTGGCTCGTTGTGTTTATGCGAGCTATTCGACATCCACGCTACATCTACTCCTTCGTGGCGAGAGGGAAAGCTGCTGTTTTTGGCTCTCTCGCTGCTCGCTTTGTGTGTGTTTATTCCTGTGCACTCGTAGACACTCTCACAAAGAGACACACACACACTCTGCTCGGTCTGCTCAGGGGGTGCACATGTAACTCAGCTCTCTTATTATGTTGAAGGCAGTTGAAGGCCTGTTCATAAAACTGTTTATACACTACAAAGCTTATTTATATAGGCCACTGGATTACAGACTGGCTCTACACACACACACACACACCACACACACACACACATTCAGATCTCACTGGCTACATGTGTGTTCATTCGTCAGTGCTTCTCTTTGTATGTACCTGTTATTACTCATACAGCATCCCTACATGTATGTGTGTGTGTGTGTTTTAGCGTGGCACAAGTAAACATGAAAGAGTGCGTGTGTGTGTGTGTGTGAGCTGGCAATGTGGATGCAGGACATCCCCTGGTAAAGTGTGCCAGGCCTGAGCTGGCAGTGTGTGTGTGGCCAGTATGTGTGTGTGTGTGTGTGTGTGTGTGTGTGTGTGTGTGTGTGCATGTGTGTGGAAGGGCCTGGCTCCTTGCTCTGGTTTCATGTTCCCCATTTGGCTGAACAGCTACTACAAGTGCAGAAGAGCAGCACACACACACACACACACACACACACTGCCACCCTGTGACTGTGTGCGTGTTGATAAGTAGAGCACGTATAGTGTATGCACAGCTCCCTATGAGTGTGTCTAATCTTTTATTTTGGCATTGTGAGTGTCAGTCTGTTTCTTTCTCTCACTCCCACCACCTTTTCCACTTTGCATCCATCTTACATCTCCGCAAATCAAAAGCATGTTTAGTGCCAAATAAAGTGATCCTCAAAGCAGGATAACATATGTAATTCTTATGATCTCAGGCAGCTCACTCCATTTTTTTTTTTAACATGGACAACTCTCTGCAAACGCGCAGGACAAGACAGCGAGGCCCCTGATGGCGTTCAACAATTTGACTGCCTGACTGACTTCAGTCTGAGATCACTAGAAAATACAAGGAGCCAAAAACAAGCATCATTTATAGTGATGATCTCATGGAGTTATAGTTTTTAAATAGTAAGTTACTTTTCAGAAAGCTACCATGTATCTTCAAATCAGGTACAAAATGAAGGATTAAATACTCTAGACATTAAACAATTAGTCAATTGACAGATAATTAAAATCACTAAATAATTTTTTTTCAAACAAAAATGCCAAAAATTCACTGGTTCCAGCTTCTCAAATGTGAGAATTTGCTCCTTTTTTTGTCTTTGTAAATGGAATATGTGACTGTTGGTCAGAGAAAACACTGTGAAGATGTCACCTTGGGGTCTGGGAAAACTTTTCAATTTCTAGACATGTTGTAGACGAAGCGATTAATTGATTAATCAAGAATATAACCGATTAATTGATAATGAAAGTTATTGGTAGATGCAGCCCTAAAATGCTCCTTCTTCTTCGTAGGCTAATAAAATGATATAATACCAATCGGATTGTCTCAAAAATGCACAACAACTAAAATAGTTACTCTAAGCTGACGAAAAGTTTTGCATTTTGGATAGACATGGTCGTCACAGGCTAGTCTTTGAAAAGCTGTTCACGTGTGTCTTTTGTGTGTGTGTGTGTGTGTGTGTGCTAATCAAGGCCTGGTGTATGATTTGACCACTACTGTATTCGCAGGTAGATGCACAGTTAACTTGTTAACTAAATATATATTTAGACATTGTATTACTGTAATATAAATACAAATAATTTCTCTTGTCCTGTCCTTCATCTACCCTCCCCAATCCTCAAACCCTCCCACCCACCTCACCACCCCCACTGATGGGCAAGAAATAATAATAATAAATACAATATACAGACACATGAATCTAAAGGTTTATCCACACACAAATCTCCACACACACCAGCATACAGATATGCATGCGCCAGTTCACCTCTAACAATCTAGTCATGTGCGATCCACACAAGTGGTAAGACAAGTTTAAGAAGTCACGGGTTGATTGACAGATAGGAAAGCAGAAAAGACATATTTCTGCTGCACCAGATTGTGTTTATTTTCCCTCGGCTATTTTCTTGTGAATCACAGGACAATTTTACCTCTAAAAATTATTTAAATAAAATAAGGGAAGAAATTTCACTTTTTGGTCATAAGCGGTAGACAATTGGTAGACACTGCTTAATTTCCAAAGGTCACAAGCCACTGGCCTTTGGATGCCTATTATCATCACCAGCTTAAATGTTTTCGTGTCCCATCATGGACTGTAGTGTTTCCAGTCTGGCAAAAACACACTGCCGGAGGAAATATTTACTATAATATTTAAAAATATACATGAATTAAAAATTCGGCTCAAAAAGGTGTCAGATAAAAAAACAAAAACGGCTACATCTCATGATGTCACAAACCTTAGCTATTGTCATGTTAAACCCCAAACCCCGTAATTACACTTGTTCAGTCCTCAGATGTCGAGGAATACACCATTTAATAATGCTTAAAAAATCATACACATAAAGACACACACACACAACATGTATGAGGAACTCCCCCATCGCCACCAGCAGCAGCAGCACTGACTTTTCCCGATAATTTGCGGAGGCTCATTTGAATTTTAAGCGCTACTTTAATCTTCAAAGCTCAAATAGCTTTATGAATATGCATGCAGTGGGCAGACTTTAGTTCATTACCTAGTTGTAAATTCTAATGACCATTAGGTCCTCACAGTAATTGCCAATTGTTTTGCATTTTTGATTGGCCTATTACCATGCGCATTCGTGGCGTACATCAGCTACGCTTGTCAGAGCCGGCATGTCAAGGGGTGTTTGTGTGCCTGTGTTTTCACGCCTGTGTGTGTATTTTCTCATTTGTGCCTTGGATGAGAGATATGTGTGTGTGTATGTGTGTGTGCGTGTGCGAGCGAGCTGGGTGTGTTTTTTAGGCTAATATAAATGAAAGTTTCATTTTTTTTTTAATTGTGTGAAGATTGAGAGCCGAGCCAGAGATTGGACATATTTAATTTACATGATGTCTCGTCTGTTCCCTCATTACACTGCTTGTCTCTCACAAACACACACATAAACACACACACACACACAAAGTATACCCAATGCAAACCATCTGGCTCTCTCCTGTACGTGTCGGTCTTGACATGGTAAAATGATTTCTCAATGCCCATCTCTCTCTCTCTCTGTCAGCCTATTCATTTTTAGCGTCACCCCCCCTTTCTGTTTCTCCTTGAACAAACAGATGTCAGATACCTCTCTTTTCTCTCCCCTCGCCCCTCCCCGACTCTATCTAAGGCTGCCATTTTGGAGACAGTGATTCGTCTTCCGAAGTGAGTTTCTCTGTAAACATGGATGAAAACTCGTGAAAAAAAGAATTCCATTGTTCTGTCCTCAGCAGAAAAATGCGGCTCTCGCTGTGTGTGTCACGCGGTTGTGCATACACACAAGAAAATAGGCGCCTCTCTTACGGACACACACCTTATGCTTCCTTTGTACTCAAAAAGAGGCCTGTTCTGAAAGTGTTTTTGAGGAAGACAAAAGAAAAAAATCAATAAAATATATCAATTTTCATCTAATAATGAGGCTGGACAATTAAGAAATGAGAACAAAGACGGAAAAGCAGCAACAACAAACAAGAACAACTGGTGCACAGGCGCTAATCTTTATGTTTTCTTCTCTGGTTCCCTTTGTTGCTTTTTTCCCATCTTTGCACCCTCCCCTTCTACCCCCCCAACACACACGCACACACACACACACACACACACTCCTCTTTTTCCTCACGTCTTCCGAGTTTGTGTACAAGTGCTGTGAGGGAGATATGTGAACCTACATAGCGATGAAAAGGAATTCTTAATTGCCCAGAAATGAGCAATGTTACAAACGGCGGTGTAATGGACGCAGCCGAGGGGAAGGATTGCGTGTGTGTGTGCATGTGTGTGTGTGTTTCGAGGGGTTGTCTCCAGTGGGACTCACGAGGCCTGTTTCCTGAGGTCTCTTTTAGCCCCCCTACAAATACTCACACACACACATACACACACACACACACACACACACACACCCTATATACCTCTGGCTGCTGTTACTCACTTCAAAGTTGTTAATATTCAGCTGGGAAACTGTATCCAGAGCACAGCTAAATTATTAAGCGTATGAACTTTTTAGGCAGTAAGATGAACTGATGGGCCACATCTAGGAGATCCTCCTCTTCTTCACATGTGTGTATGTGTGTGTGTGAGTGTGTGTGTGTGTGTGTGTACATGCCCTCTCCTTCTGCCCGATGCTTGGTCTTTGGCCAAGGGCATGCATAATTGATCCCGTGCCCGCTATCATTTTCTTGATGTAATTGCCCCGGTAAGATATGATGAAATCTAATGGATAATTTATCCCCCCAAAACGGATAAAGAACCGCTAAAATGTACTTTATAGGCATTTTTGTGTGAGTGTGTGCATGTGCGTTTAGTAGTACACTAATATAGACAAATATTCCAGCTGTGTGTGGTCAATCTGGAGAAAAATGGTAACTGATATTGTTGCAGAGGAGTAAAAAAAACAACTCAAAACTGTGTAAAATGTTAATTTTTTTAGGATGTCTTTGAGGATAAACTCACCAAAAACTGCCACTTTCTAATGTTGACATGAATCATTATAATGTAGATTTATTAAATATACCATTACTAGCACAACAAACTATAAGAATAAGGTGTTTTAAAGGAGAAAAATAAAACATCTATGCTTTCCAGGAAAAGTTACTGATTTGTCTTCCGTTTAAGGCTGTCTGTAGTTTGATTGCCGCTGCATCAATGAGATGTAAGAAAATCAACGACAAAGAGTCTGAAGAGTTCATCATCATGCAGTGGAATCACACAATAATTTAACCAAAGCTATTTAACACTTACTTCATTTCACCTCTCCTCAAATGTTCGACTGAACCTGCCCCCAAACACAAACCGAAAAACATATTTAAATTAAAAATAAAGACATCACCTATCTTGTTAAATAAATATTGAAGTGTGAAAGAGACTGTAATTCCTTGAACTCTTGCCCTGCGACAAATAAGCCAGGAGGAAAGCCAGTCTTTTGTGTGAGTGTGTGTGTTTTTCAGCAAAGACCAAAAAAATGCACCTTCACCTGCTCTTTATGAATTTCACTTCATTTCTCATTCGCGTTCTATCTGTCCTCCCCTTCGCTTTCTTTGTCAATCTCTCTTTTTCCTCTCTTTTTTTCCTCCCGTGCTACAGTTTTCCGTTGGAAGACAGATGTGTTTCAACATGCTCTGGACTGTAGTTAACACTGCTGATCTCTCTCACACACACACTTTCACAGACACACATATTCTTTGTATCTCCCTTAATTTAATGGAACCTAACCCATCTTTTGGCCTTTGTTTGATTTCTGACCTTTTTGTTTCCAGCTTGTAGAAAAGCGTCTGTTCAAAGGTACTTTCTTAAGATGAATGTGTGTGTGTGTGTGTGTGTGAGTGCATGCAGCACACCTCGAGTGCAGGCTGCCGACAGACAGACAAAGGGACACACACACGCGCACATACACATACACTGTTTATCTTTGCCATACAAGGGAAATGCAGGCCCCAATCTGCAGCGCCGGGAGAGGTGGGATGAGACGACA
>NTHP01000161.1:356612-367476 GCA_003416845.1 Oplegnathus fasciatus
AAACGACGGCAGATTTCCACTAATGCCCCTGACCTGCCAAGCCCTCCACTTCAAGAGGCAGAAAACTGCACATAGGGAAAGACAGATAGACAAGTCAGAAAGAAAGCAGGCGGAAGTAAAATATACATATTTTTAACCTTTGTGGAACTGCTGCTTGTGTAACTGAGTGCGAGTTGACAGTGCAGGGGCACATTTATATTTACAGCAACAGCCAGGGTCAGTAGGTGCAGCAGGAAGGAGGGAGGGTTACACACTTTCTGTAAATTTATACTGCCGAGCTGCTGCTGCTGCTACTGTTGGCTGCCGAGCAGGTTCAGTGGGTTTTGATGCCTTGCTTAAGGGCACGTACGTGTCGGTTGGCTATCTGGTTGTAGCACAGTGGGTGCAATGAGTTGAGTTTCAACTTTGTAGTTCTAGTTGTCATGACATTCTTTGACTTTTGATTGATGGGATTAGTGCCTTGCTCGCTGGTACTCTGACAGCATGTATTTCTAGTTGTGTACTACTTTCTGTTTACTTACTGCTCTGTTTACTTTTCTGTTCACTTACTTTCCGTTCCACTGTTGACATTATCCAGCGGGATGGCTTAGTGCCGTGCTCATTTTTGTAGATTTGTACTTTTCGATTGTGTTTACAGTTGATTTTCTCCTTGTGAAAATGGCTGCATTTAGGATGTGGACCTTTGTAGACTTCGGCATGGCCACAAACATAGTGTATGTCACGTTCGCATGATTTCTTCTGCCCAAATGATAAAGAATGTGCTCTTAATCTCTATCGTGCTGTAAAAGACACACTGCCCTATACACCTGTAATAAAGATAAAAGGTGACATGTGGAGAGTGAGAGCTGCATGACTAAAATATGATATAGGAAATAAGCCATAACGTCAAGTGACACACATATACACACTCACACCTTCAAGAAGAAGTCAGCAAAACTTCAAGACATTTCTTGAATATAGAAGGTTCCTGGCAAGTTTATCAACCAAAACAGAGAGGAAACTGACAACTTAGTATGTCATTATGGCATATTGTAAAATGGTATATAGGAATGTGTTATTTGCATCTTGAAAGAAAATTATTTAGTATTTAATAGGTCTTTGCTGATCCTTCACACATGCAAAGCAAGCAAGACGGTTGCATTGTCTAAGAGTTTTCCTTTTCTGTATGCAAAGGCATTAAAGTACCTTGAAAACTGCATAATGTGCTCTTATGGAATAATTTTACATTCCTTCAGTGAATGTTTAATAATGGAAGCTGTGAACATATTGTCTTGAAATATCATAACAGTAACTCAGGGCATTGCATATAGTTGAACTTCTTTGATGAATAGAAGAATTCAGCCACTTGTTATTGCTTGTGATTATTCATCTTTGTGTAGTTAAACTGGACAGATAGCAGTGGTTATCAGAGGTACAGTATAGATGTGTGAGGTTGTGGTTGCTAGGAATGTGACATGTAGACCAAACATACTGTTGTTTAAAAGGGGGCATGCCCTGATGTTCCAGGGGATGGACATGTACTGTGGACTAACTGTGTGTCCATGTGTCTGAAGCAGTGTTGTACAGTATAGCCTCCATTTTGACTGGTCACTGCAAACACAAATCAGAGCTTTCACAATAAAGGCATGAAGATATGCAGAGATGCCCATACACACATGAAACATTTATCAGTATATATGTATTTGTGTTTTAGACATACAGTATAGACATACAGTAATTTTGCTTGGCTTTTTTACAGTACATAGATGTCACATGGTTATGTCATTTATCAAGGGTCAGTGGGTGTATGCTGTATGTACTGAATGTGTGAGTGTGTGTGCCATATGATAGGGCAGGTGGTATGTGGACTTTATGTCTGCAGTGTGGGCCCTTACAGTACATGCAACTGGACACCATGACCTGCACCTATAAGTACAGACTGAAACACATGCAGCAAATACGGGACAGTAAGCTTATGTAACGGGCCCTCCTGCGGCCATATTGCAGGTCCAATTAAAGAGATTAAACATTAAACAGTTCAGTTGTGTCATTTCATCACTTACAGTCACATCTGATTTGCGCACTAGCAAATATGCAAATGCATGCCATCTTTTAAGTTAATTTTTTCTAACATGTTAGCAAACAGTCGCCTATTTACACATCCAGCAGACAGGTAGCAACATTAGCATTTAAGTCATGTTTGGGGCCACCTGATGAATGTAAGTGCACCATTCACTCCCCTTGTAGCTCAGCTTTGGTCTCCACCCACCCATGAGGAAAATATCTGGTTCTTTTGCTGCGAAATGCTCCACTATGTTCACCAGCTGTTTAGTGCTGGGCAGGTAGTGTACAGTTGGTTTGTCAGGGCTTTTTTTTTGTTGCTGAAAACGAAACATCATCGATGAGAACAGTAACTTTATTGGTTTTGGCTATAAAACCAAAACAATGCGCTGAAAGACGCTAAAACCCATAGAGCTGAGTAGAACTGTAGAGTTGTGTGATTATTCTGGGTGGGTTCATCAGTATGAGTGACACCTTTTACATTACTCATTAACTGAAGCCTTCTCAAGCTATCTTATTGGAGGCTTTAGTTTTCTTAACATATTGAATCTAGATTTTTCAGGTGTCAGTCTACCTTGGTTTTAACATATGCTACTTAGCACTATTTTTACAAGAGAGTTTTACAAGATCCTCACTCCAAGCCAGACTTTTATTGCAGAGAAAATGGCTTGTTATCAACCTTCTTACTATCAGTTTTGCAGGGTGCATTTCTTTTAAATGTGTCTTTAACATACAACTTAGTCAGAGTCACAGTACCAAGCTTCTGCCCACAATAATACACACAAATTCTTGATAAGGTTATTGGTGTTAAAATGTTTGAGCTCGCTCCTTCATGAACAATTTTTGTTGTCAGATCTTCTTAAATCCTGCCTGACCAGTCAACATATTTTATGCTGAAAAGTGAGATGTGGCATCTCTCATGCGAGAAGCCTCTCATGTGGGTATTTGCATCGAGGTATCGGCCAAATTAGGAATCATAAATATTACAAATGAGCAGTGTGTATATATGTATGGTTAAAATCCCTGACCACTGCCGCAAAGCCTGTATAGGCAGGGCAGTGCACCCATAATTATAACACACACACATGCACCCCCTAAAGCCTGTAAGTGGTGTAACTTACTGTTCCTACCTTTGGCTATATCTCTACTCAGCCCCTCTCCTGCAGGCTGTTTGTGGCAGCATTTGCTGCATTAAAAATGAGAGCTGCTTGGCTTGGAGCTACCATATCGGCTACCTTCTTTTCTCCCTGCGCTCTAATCTTATGTAAACATAGAAATCAGCTCCCAGCTCGCTCTGGCAGATGCAGGCCAGCAGTGATGTCCCACTGTGATACATCCCTCTAAAGCCTGGATTAAAAGTTTGGAGGCACGGGGCGTTGAGGGGAGGGGAGTTTATGTAGGAGTTTGGGGTGGGGGGTGGGGGGTCAGCTGTCATCCCTTTGGTGTATTTATACCTAAGAAAAAAGAAAGAAAGATTGAATTAAGGTCTGAAGTTGGTTGGAATCCAGGTGGTTTATATGAATGTGGTCAGACACTGCAAGCACAAGTTTAAAGAGAAAGTTATAATTGTTCAGGAGAAACAAAATGTTTGCACCCTGCGGGGTTATAGTACAAATGAGAAAGCCAAATCTATTTTTTCATTAAATGGAGGGTGGCAGCGCTACGCTTTAAAGTGTCTGTTCTGCCCGAAATCCACAAGAAGAAGAGAAAAGCGAGGGAGGGAGAGACGAGCATCCCAAAAGAGAGACAAAGATAAAGTGGAATAAAGAGACGGAAAGAAAAAGATATCTACACCACGCTGAAAGAAGCACGTTGTGATGTGACCCATGTCCAGCTCCGTGTACGCATAAAAGCATCTGTCTTCAAAGACATATTTTATGTATGTGTGTGTGTGTGTGTGTTTATCTGCGTCTGCGGCTGTCTGTGTGTATCTGTGTCTGTGAATGATCTATGGTTTGTGTTTACCATGCCATATTTCGGCCTGGCTTGCCGTCACCGGCGTATGAATGATAAATTGCGGATGTCCATCGGATTCACCCGAGCACCTGTGGTCCCTCGCTCCCCCGGCCATGTGGCAGGAGAGCAGAAATAATAAATAAATAAGCAAAGTGAGAGATAAACAAAAAGGCCTCTTAGGGATGGGACTTTTTTTTTTTATCCAGGGCTTGTTCAGATATATCCTGTCTTTTACATTTTGTCTGTAAGTGATGCTGGCCGGTCACCATCATCCACCTCTGACCTTTTTCACTCAACAGATCTACAATGAATCTAGCCTTTTTTTCCTAGCTTCAGCTTTTTTGGTCTATGAAATGTCAAAGATTGTAAAAATAGTTTTTTTCTGACCAACAGTCCAAAACCCAAAGATTTTAACTTTACAGTTATTTAAAACACAATATGAGAAGCTAGAAACAGCAGATTCTGGGCCGTTTTGCTGGATAAATGAGTTACGCAATCAAATGATTATAAAAATTATTGCAGATTAATTTTCAACTAATCTATTAAGTGACAAATCGTTTCAGCTCCATGGTAATTATTTGAAAGTCAGACCTTCTCCTTAAGAAGGGCCTTTTCTTTTGCTGTTACCTTCTCTCTCTCTCTCTCTCTCTCTCTCTCTCTATTTCTTTCTAACTCGCTCGCCCTCTGTCTCCTGTTAATCTACTACCCTAATCACAGAGGAAAGCTCTTGGACACTTAATCATCAGTTTATCTTCTCTCTGCCTTTATCAATAGCTTATGATGTTCTTTAACTGCTGATAGCAGAGATTTCAGCTTCCCTCTGAACCAGCAGGATATTGTCTGACTGGTAAATGGACATTATAGACGCAGAGTGAGATAATGTAATCACCGGTAGGAACTGAAGATTTTATAAATCCACGAGATTGTTGTTTTAGAGCTGAAGTTTTGGAAGCAGGAAAAGAGGTTAGAGGTAGCAGAGAAACAGACATTTATTTAAATGAGAGCGTCCGAGATTAGAAGTATGTGGAATCTGGTTTAAGGCGAATGCTCCCTGTGGCCTGTTGTTCCATGAGTGTGTATGTAGGGAGTTATTATAGCAGAGCTGTCGGGAGTGTGGCCGGATCAGGACCTTTTGGTGTTATTGGGTCACACTCCAATTAATTTCTGATGGAGACTGCTTCGTCATTCACGCACAAGAACTCACACACACATTTCCCCTGGAATTTCTGCATTACATTGGTCTTTTATCATGCTCTTTTGCATCTCCAACTCCTACCTGTTTTCTGTTGAAATATATGATTGCATGCGTTTGTGTGTACGCGTACAGAGCTTTTAAATTTGTGTTTTTTTAAGTGCAGTATCTGCAGTGCACAGTGGCCTGATGTCTGAGTTATGTTTTGCAGAAATAACTAACAGCTCTGTTTCTGCCCTTTTAACACACGTCTGAAGTCGCACATGGCTGCATTCTGTTGACCACAGAGGCCTTCAAAGCATCCCTACTCGTCCTTCTCCTCCTCCACCTTTTGGTTTTTGTCTCAATTTCTCCTTGTTTTTCTTTTCAGTGTTCCCCTATGTCTCTTTCTCCTCCCCACCCTCCTCTCTCTCTCTCTCTCTCTCTCTCTCTGCTGTGTTTGTGTTTTCTTGGCCTGCTTGTCTCAGTAACAGTAAATACCCTTGCTACCTGACACAGATCCACCTTTCTACTTGACCGCGCACACAGAGAAGGGCAGCTGTGTGTGTGTGCGTGTGTGTGTGTGTGTGTGAGCGAAACAGTGTATTCTCCAGTGACCCTCTGCCCTCTGGTTTAAAGGACTGAGTGAACACATACACGCGCTCACACACACTCTCCCCCAAGCAGCCCCCTTCTCCGAGATAAAACACAGGTTTAATCTTTGACACTGTGTCCAAACTGGCCTCTTTGCAGGTGAGGAGAGCCTCCTGGGGAGTGTGTGTATGTTTGTGTGTGTACGCGTGCGTGTGTGAAGCAGTTTTTTTTACAAGTTTCGGCCTGACCTAAATGTGGGGGACAATAGCCTGGAGGCTGTGTGTGTGTGTGTTTGTGTGTACATACTGTATAGTATGTGTCGTCTTCTTTGCTGCCTCTGTGTGTTTGTGTGTTCCCGTTTTTTGGTTTTCTTCTCCGTCTGCCTCCACACTTTCAACCTCGATCTTTTCTTTAGTCGGTGACGCACCTGTGTCACATATTGACTTTTTAATTGGTCTTTTCATAAAGTCAATGGTATCAGCCAGTCAGCCAGTCCTCCTCTGTCCAAATCAGTCTGTCAGAGCTGGCTCACCCTCCCTTAAAGGGCCTGTTCACCAAAATTACAAAAACACTTCCTTCTAGTGATATCTAACCAAGCAGATAGTTTTGGTCTCCCTCCACCTCAATACAAAGGAGCTGAATGGAATTTAATTTGTGCCTTTCACAGCAATGAAATATAACATTAAAAAAATCAACAGCAATATGTCTTTCAAACAGTGTCCCTGTTACTTTGAATAATCCACAGGGACTGCTTCCTCTGTAGAAAGTAGTTCCAATTAAAAATGTTCACAGTGATGTCTGTGGGTTATCCAGAGTAACCGGGTTTCTGGAAATTTTTCCTGCAAATTTCTTTTCAAATGTATTTTTTCAAACTTCACAAAGAAATTATTAATATTAAATGTTATTTTTTATAGTCAGTATGTTTTGTTGTTTTCTGACATCAATCTGTAGCTACCTCACCACAATTCATATTTTTTGTTGTTTTTTTTTCCTTTGCACATTTCATTGTGGGACAACAGAGTCCAGCAACACTCAAAAATCAAGCTTTTTTTTTGTATGTATCTGTGAGTATGCTTAATTTTGTCTTTTGTCCAGTGCGAAAACTAAAAACTCCCATACTTTTCCACCATGTCACAAATAGCAGAGGATAAAAGTGACACTTTGGAAGTTTTCATTGAAATGGTCAACTCGCTAAGAAATTTGGAACATTGCAGTGTTTGTATAGATCTGAGCGCATGCTTTCCTCACACTGTCATTCAGGAGACATAATCATGATGCACAGAATTACTTTACGTAAGTACCAAATGAAGTTAGTTTCATTTTCAGTTCTCCTCACACGCCCACTGTTTTGCGCTCGCCCACATTGTGCACTCTCGTTGTTGCTGTCTGTTTAGTTGTGTCTGGGCAGGGTTAGACCTGTGTGCAACCCATTTTGAGAGGAGGCTAACTCTTTTCACATCGACCACAAAGCTGGTTCAACACACATCACTGTGACAGTCTGAAAGAGATATTAGGAAGGAATTTAACACCGATGTTTTTTCTAAACCACTAATTAAAAACAAAACAGCAGAATAAGTGATTCCCCTTAGTTCCCTCTTGTTTACTTTGACAATTCTAATCAGCAAGATGAGTGGCTGTATATTGGTTGGTAAAAAGCAGGACAGGACTGGACACCACTGGCAATACTGGCAAAGAGAGTTCGTGTTTCAGGGCATTAAAGTCAAACTCAGACCCTCACACGTTATACGATCATCTGTTGGACCGCCACAAGCTGGCGCTGACTCGTTCTAAGGTGGAACATCCGTCCTGCTGGCCAAATCTTTGCTATGATAGATAGAAATGGTATTTTGTGCCCCTTGCTTCCATAAAATCCCAGAATTCCTGTTTCTATTGCAGCGCTCTGTGATGATAGTGACGTTTCAAATGGAGATATTGACCTTTTAGGAATATTTACCATGTAATGCAATTATACCACTAATGGATTTGGCCCACTGATCTTTTTATGCACTGTGTCAGCGGGCCAGTAAAACATTGCTGGCTTTATTACAACACAGACACACACACAGACACACACACACACACACCATGCAGACCAGTCGGGCCCTTTGCTCATTTGCGTGTGTATGTTCAACATCTATAATCCTCCCTCCCTTGTGCAATCACACACAGGCTCAAACGCACATGCATGCATGCACACACAGCCACAAACACACACGTGCACACCAGACCCCTTGCGAGTGTGTGTCTGCCAAGTCAGACGGCAGGCTGCCAGCAAAAAAGGGGGCTGTGATTGGGGTGAAGGCTCATCTGCTGGGGTTAGCCAGCTATAGCCACACACTCACACACACACACACACACACACACACACACACACACACACACATACTGACCCAGCGCCCACTAAGATTAACAGGGTTAATTAGCTCAACACGGCCCCCAACCCTGGCTGCAGCAGAGGGGTGTCGGTCTCAGGCCGGGGTTACAGAAGTGCTAGCTGTTTGCGTGTGGAATGCTAATGTTTTTAGCCACTGGGGTCATATTGGTGTTGAGCTGGAGTCCGCTAGTGCTAATGAGCTACATATACACTTTCAGGTTCCAAAGGTGCAGTATAATATAAGAACAGTTAGAGCCCGACTGACAGGCCAGCATTTGCTTATCACAGATAGATTGGAACTGGTGTATATTCGTTGATAAGAAACAAAAATTTGCAGTTCAGAAATGTCAAAAGAGTGTCAGTAAATGATGAATTAATACATATTTAGGAATTAGTTATTAGTGACAGGCTATATTAATTATCAAAAATTCATTTAAATCATTTAACATTCATATTACAGCTTGGTTACAACACACACTAATTCATTTAATGTTTATTATAGCTCAGTAAAGTTTATTATAATTGTACAAAGTGCATTTTTTACATACAGTCTGGGTCTACTTAGTTTTCTGGTGCTTTCCACTGCATCTCATGGTCTTCATCAGCGGATGGAGTTTGCTCAGTTGTCATGGACATTAAGCAAAGTTATTTCAGATGTGATCCACACATGAAGGCTATGAGATGCAGTTGATAGCACCTGAAAAGGCCAGCCAGTGGGTGATAATTTGCCTGAAAACTGAATTTGAGGTATATTCTCAACTGAAAGCTGCACTTTTTCAGGACAATATGAATTTCCCATTTTCACCGTGTCGCTTGAACTTATATCAAGAACGGGTCAGTTCCTCTTTCGCACTTGTTTTACATTCACACACACATCTGGCGGTAGGCCTGACAAAAACAGGTAGTGAGAAATGTGAGTGGCTGTTGAGGCGAAACGTGTCTGTCTGTGATGGGATTGATTTTTGTATGATTTGTGTATGAATGACTGTATCTGTGTCTGTGCATGTGTGAGTGTGTGTCTGTAATCTCCTCTATGTGTGTGAGTCACGGTGGTTTGTGTTGTGCGCTCTAGTCGTCTAGTCTAAATATACCAGCGGACCATGAGAAAGATTCTCCCGGTTTCTTCTTTTCTGTGTCCACCAGCCTTCTGACACATATTGCCACTTTGTCACCGCCTTTCACTCCTGATATTACACCATTTGTGAGTGGAAAATATTTAAATAGGAACCATTTTAAGGCCAGACACTGCATTTACAGAGCCCTGATGGCCGTCAGGGGTTTTGGTGAGATGTGCGAGATGTGCTGCTGCCTTGTTGAGACCTTGAGGCACTTTTAATGGAGAGAAGAGGAAGAAAGGAGGTGGAGGGAGGTTATACAGGAGCCCATATCAGCTGGGCAGAGAGCGACAGTTTAGGAAAGAACGACAGAGAAAAAGGGAGCGATATACAGACACACACAGAGACAAAGAGGGAGGGCAGATGGTAAAAAGAGACGGTGCGATGCATGAAAAACAAGTTAGCCTGTGTCTTCGCTGTGTGCCAGTCTGGCCTAAATATGGCATGCTTTTGACACTTTCTCCCCTCACACACACACACACACACACACACACACGCTCCCACATACTGTTTTTCAGCAGAAAATGACTCAACTACATGAAGTCAGTAACACAAGTCTTGGGTTTAAAATTGGTCTCTGGTTGTTGCTTTTTCAGCATATTTTAACGCGAGCGCTGTAAGCACGCAGAGCTGTGATCACAAGCCGACATCACATCAGTCTTTTGCTTTCTCAGACGAGTGAAACTGTGTTGCATTACAACAGTAACAGTAACTCCCTTCCCTGACACTATTGACTATATGAGATATGAAATATGACTGGCGGCAGTGTTGTTATTGGCCTGTGATAAACGCAACACTAAAGAAGACCAAAGAAGAACTTTGTATTTGTTCTCATAAGTTGTGTAGAAACATTTCTAAATGGCATATTAGTCCATGGGATTTACCAGGCTTGTAATACAAGCTAAAGAGACACTTATTCAAGCTGTTATATTTACAGTCTTATCATTTATTTCAACAAATGACAATACACAGTTTTAGTCAACAGCTAAATGCAGTTGTCTACTAAGTCGGCTGAACAAGGTTATATGTGTCCCACACACACAGCTCTAGCAGACCATATTTTTCTTTCTTTCTTTCTTTCTTTCTTTCTTTCTTTCTTTCTTTCTTTCTACAAAAAACAAAACAAACAAAAACAAAAAAACCCACACAGACAGGGCTCACAGTGTGGTTAGTTTTTCTCCCTGCACCACTTGAGATAAGTGTTAAGGATATGTTCCTTCAACCCGTATGACCCTGACAGACCCCGAAAGAACCAAACTTCATTCCACACACACTCACTCACACATCCATGCACGCCTTCGTCCCCTCTGGCTCTTCCTCCTCCTATAGTTAGACGTATAGGGAGGTAAGGGGGGCGGTTGGGACACATTTTTTGGCAGCGGTTAGTAGGCAACATACAGTACACACACACACACACACACACACACACACACACACACACACACACATGCAGAGCTATGTTTCAACTTGATTTACAGGGCTCAGCTGCAGGGAATGGGAGAGAGAGAGAGAGAGAGAGATGGGGGAGTATAGCTTACAGGTAGCAGGTCTGGGAAGACATATAGCTATTGTATAACTGTTTTAAACAGAAGTGGTGCAGGATTTTACAGGGTC
>NTHP01000161.1:375361-397170 GCA_003416845.1 Oplegnathus fasciatus
TTTTGCCAGAGGACATTGTGCTTTTTAGCAAGAGCCCTGCTGCATCAACACAGTGGTCTCACTGAAATGAATGAGGGGGTAGCATTTTTGTCAAGCAGTGCTAATGTCTGTCTGAACATGGACTATGGCGTATACAACTGTTGCACATCTGCTTAACAGCGTGCTCTTCACTGTATCTTCATGAAATCTTTGTATTTATTTCCAAATATAACCTTGTTATCAAACGGAACACCGGGGCAATTGTTTATGAAGCATGGGACACAGCATGTTATCTAGTATGTAAATTAAGGATGTAATCAATCAAATGGCTACGTGAGTCCTGCAGTCACAGCGACGTCAAAACCAACCTGAAATGAAGTCTGATTAAGGGTCACCAATCTGCAACAGATTAGTAGTTGAAAGAAAGTTTCTGCATTCTGGGTTTCAAGTAGAGGTCCACAAGCTGAGTCATTCAGTATTGTATGTATGTGTGTCTGTGTGTGTGTGTCAGAACCAAGTTTCCTCTTTCAAACCCCATTCTCTCTCTCTCTCTCTCTCTCTCTCTCTGCTCACATAAGTGTTGTAATTTGGATGCTCTGTAATTTCACCATGGTGGTTTAGGGTTAAGTGGAGGCTGTCCCTGCCATCACGAGTGCCGGTCTTCCAAATGGACACACACACACTCAGTCATACACACATGCACACATACTGGATCATTGCTGCAGTGTGCTTGGATGCTTCTACAAAGGCCGGTACATTTAATTACATTTATAAACACAGTTTAAAGGCCCTGGCTGTGTCATTAGAACAGACTTTACGAGATACATTGCTCTGTGTGTGTGAGAGAGTGTGAGTTTGTGTGTGACAAAGAGAAAGAAAAGGAAACTTTGTCACATGGCATGGCTATAATGGGTGGTTGGATGGACACGGATACATACACACACACACACACACACACACACACACACACACACACACACACACACACGAGTAGATTACTGGTGAGAGAGTTGCAGATAGCACAGTCTGTGGCCCAGCAGGGGTTCCAAACACAGAGACAGAAGGTATTGATATATCTCTTACACACAGACACACACACACACACAGACACACAGACACACAGACACACACACACATAGGGACAGACGGTATTGATATTTTTGCTCATCAGCCTAGAGTGTATGGCTGTTCAGGAGGACCACACAGATACACACATTATCGTGCACATCCATGCACACACAGCATGTAATCAGACAGGTTCAATAATCCATTGTTGTTTTTGGTAATTCAAATGCGTTCATAGTTCTTTCTTCCATAAAAATACCAGATCATTATTGTCAGGCCTGGAGGCTTCTATTTGCAAAAGCTGTTTGGAGCTATTTTAAGTTCAACTAATATGGGTTTTACCGGTGACAGTATTTTTGCTTTTCACCTTGATTTTCGATATCTATAAATCTGACAACTTTAAAGTCGATTTAACTGCTTCCTTTTAAAGATGAAAAGGTGTTTTTCAAGTTTCCAGGGTTTCAGCTTTTACTTCGCATAACTTTATTTTGTTGCAAAGAATAGCTAACACTCCACTGGTTATATTGAGCACATTAAGACGTTCTCAGATACATCAGGGCCTTGCAGTTTCCAATCAGTATGTTTACATGTATACTAGTATTCTGGTTATGATTGAGATTTTTGAATATCCTGTTTATTTGTTTAAGGATTGCTTGGATGTAGAAACCTAGATAAGCCCTTATACTACTTTTGATAAACCATGCTAGCTGGAATACTCTGATAGATACTCTGGCATGTAAACACCTTATGCACCTTATATGCGAAGGAGCATCTTTGATTTAAGTCACAAAATAGCTGATGATGATAACAAACCATGCAAAGATGATCCACAAGCTAAAGTGAAAGTGTAGCCCTGACACTGGTAATTTAGATGACAAATGACTCTTATCTTTTGTCAAGATGAGTGATAAGATGAAGAATGGTAAATGGTAAATGGTAAAGAGTGGTAAATGGAGCCATGTCCACGAAGCCAAAAACCAAATCATAACCAGGATATGAGCATGCATGAAACAGTGGAAAAGAGTTACTTGGATGTTGAGGAGTCAAAGAAATGCTTGACAGATGCAGATCATCACAAACCTGGATCATTATAATCATGCAAACAGGGAGATGAAAAACCAGATTCCTCTGTGTTCCATGTAAACATCAAATAAATATGACCCAAACAGAGATACAGAGTACACATGTAAACATATTCAGTGATTCTTTAAAGATGAATACAGTATCCCTCTAATTGCATCTACTCTAATTGAATTGCATCTTACAGCACATGGTGCACCTTAAGGGTTCAGTATGCTTGAAAATAACTAGATTGTATGAAGTATTGTCTGAGAATGTCTAAAGGAAAAGTCATTATATTCGTTTCAATGGCCACATGTCAAGGTGGGGTGAAAAGCCTGCTGTCATAGCCTTGCTGCATCACACTGCCTTCCTGATCTCTCTCCGAGAACTCTGTGTCTTTTGAGTATCTTTGTAGTCTTGAAGCGGTGAATCATACAATTGCAAATAGTGAAGCACACTTTCAGACAGTCTCCTCTTGAAAGCATTCTTGGTGTTGCACTCGGCTTTACACTTTACAAAAGATGAAGTAGTTGTTTAAAGCATGAGAGGTTAAAAGAGAAGTTCACCCCCCGTCGACTTTCACACCTCTGTATACCTGGCCAATCACTCCATAACATGGGCATGCGTGTTGGATTGTCTGCCTTAAAAAGTTACAAAAATTGTCAAAAGCAGCTCCCCATGACTTTGGCCTTGAAAAGCAGTTTCCAGACACCATTAAACTTTCGAGACAATGATTCTGTTTGAAGCATACTCAGATCTTTATGTCGCAACAATGTTCCCTCATAATACCATCTAATAACATCACCAAGAATGGTTTCTTGAACAACTAGATGAGGTCAAAAACCTCCCCAACCAGCAGATACAAACACCACTGAACACTTATGGGATGCAGAAATGAAGCTTCTTCATTTGTCAAAGAAGTGGAGTCATTCCTTCTTGACGGAAGGTCGACAAACAGTTCAGAATGCAGTGTGACCGTGTAGGGCAAGGAATACTGATCGCTGCTCCTTATTCATATATTGTAAGATAGTTTCTGTAGTTTGTTTCACCCCCTTTTATGATTACACAACCATTCTTTGATCAGTCTTGGCATGCTCTTCTTGTAACTGCAGTGTTTGAGGAAGTTGCTTTGATCTAGCCAGTGACTTGTAGCCAGTAATAGAGGCTGACTTCCTTCCAAGCAGAGTGCCGCCTTTTTTGAGCAATTTCAGTCATGTTGTTATTTGACTGCATCGCTCCCTTCGGTGAGCGGACAGGACACCAGCTGCCACAGTTTGCATTTCAATTGTTCGCTGTCCAGTTAGCAAAAAAGCTTGAGCATAGAGGGGGAAATAATTGGGGGAGAAGAGGATAGTTCAGATCCCTTCTTTGTGGACCACACTGGAAGTTCTTGTAGAATTTAGCCCAGTGCATTGGTCTGACAGTTCATGATGCCAAAATAGCAATTACAAGAAATTTGTGACAATTTAATAGGATGCCACCCAAGTATGCAACAATGTTCTTACTTTTATTGGTAGCCTGGATTTCATAACAGCCTTGTTTTTGAACTTGACCACCATGCGTTTTTGAGTTTAACCAACAGGGTTTTGAAATGGTTTCATATATATGCCCAAGTGTCATTGAATTCCCCCAGCGCAAACAAGAACATGCAGTTCTGAAATTAAAACAGAGCTATAATTAGGGTAACAAGATTCTCACATGACAACAATGATATGGTAAAGTTCTTTTGGGCAGTATAACTGACTGTTGGGATAGAAGCAGAAAGCCACAACTGTTGCACTTTAGTGGGTGATGATGGAGGGAGGACGGAGGGAGGCAGGGAAGAAGGTTGGGTTATGACAGTGGAGTCAATAATGTCCATGTCCTGCAGAAACCATTTGAAAATCATTTTCACTGGTATGGTTTGCTCCCAGTGTCATGAAATAGTTTTTATTTAAGTAGGGCAGTGTATCAGTTACAGTACAAATGTACAGTGGGAGTCATGAGACGTGAGTATGAGCGTTGATCAGCGAGCAGTTATACGTGTCCCTGAAAATACATATAGATTATAAAAGAGGGAGAAGGAAGGCGAGGGTGAAACAGACATGAACAGAACTCATTATCACACAATGATTATATTCATATTATTTCACCCATTTTCCCATCATAATTACTGTCAAGTGTGATCATGAGATTATTGCCCATATGACATTCTGTGAACTCCTGGTAATTTGCCTTATTTAAATATTACAACCATTTCAGTGGGATTTCGTTCGGTTTTTGACCAGGCATGGAAAGAAAAAACATTGCATTTGCCCTTTAACTACCTTAACTGTTTGGTATTCCGCAGTGAAATTAATACTGCTAGCTCAAATATGGTTATGATATTGTAGTCCATATGACTTACTGTAGTCCACTTCCTGTTAAATTGTCTTATTCTAAGGGAATATTAGAATAATTTCAGTGGAATTTCATTCTGTTTGTGACCAAGCATGTTAGGAACAAAGACATTGCATTTGTTTTTATATTTTAGGTGTAAAAATGTTGGAAATTCTCTTTCTTTCCCTCTCTACAGAGAGGTCAGAGGTCAGGTTAATGCACAGAAAATGTGCACCAAAGGTGGCAAACATTATGTTGTTTTTGATCAAGCACACACTGCTAATTTCAGGACAGTTTCTTAAACCTGTCAGGTTTTTTGTAATATGCAATTTTTTCATTTAATTAATGTGACAATAAATATAGAACGATATGCCCTCAGACATTATAACATGTGCAGTTTAATAGAAGACTAAAATTCTAGTGAAATGTCCAAGTATCCCTTTCAGGTAAAGCAGGAGGTGATCAGGGGTGAGCGGCGATGCTCAGATGTAAATATAAGCAGCAGATCCTGAAAGCCTGAGGCTCAGATAGAAATCCCAAATTGTATTAAGGGACATTGTCCCTCACTCCCAGTATCCGCACCTAATCCTGTTTCAGCGATGTTCCATTACCTCAATTACTATCATCTCACCCAGAGGTGGACCCAGCCAAGGACACCACCGGAGAGCCAATGATGGGTGAGAGAGAGGGGGAGAGGATGGAGGACGCAGGGAGGGAGGGCTGTAAAGGATACAGTCATATAGTACAAAGAAAGTAGGATGGAAGAGAAGAGATACGAAATAGGGGGACAGAGAGAGTGGATAGAGAGATAGAATGAAGGAAGTTATAGAGAGACATTATCACAAGGAGTAGACAGTAAAAGGAGAACAAATTGAGAATGTAGAGATGGATAAAATTCATATAAGGCCAGTAAGATAGTGGTAAGTCTGTCCTAGCTGGTAGCCAAGACCTGGCATCCATTTTTGTATCCCAGCTGGTTAGAGAGGGATGTAATGGTGGAAATCCAGCTAATTTACAGGACAGGATGACTGGCTGAGGAACAGACAGTTATGCAGGCTTACGTTCTGAGGTGGATTCATTAAAGAGAATTTCTATAATGTATATGTGTTGCTGGCCTTATGTGCTGCCATCTTAAATGTACACTCTAAAGTGTTCCATAGTACCACATACAGGCCTGATATACCCCAAAACAGACAGCGGATGCGCACGCAGTTCTGTACATACCACATTTGATGTCTCCGTATGTGGACTTGTTCCAAACCCGCACACCAGAAATCAAATAGAAATGTATGTCATGCAGACATTTGTGGACACTTGCGGACAGTCATGTGTCCTTGCAGCAACTTGGATGCAGAAAATATTGATTTGCCTCAAGCACTTGTATCAGCTTCCACCATAGAAGAACTCTTTTAGACTGTGTGAAGAGAAGGGGATCTTTATCATTGAACTTCTAAAGCGAAAAAGTGACTTTTGAGGTTTATCATTTTACATGGTTGTGCTATTATGATCTGTAGGACGGGGTTTGGTGCATCAAGGCGCTGGTATTTTCACCATATGTTTCACTGTGACATGAACTCTGCAACCTCCATTGCATTGAAGTTGCTCTTTGTATAAGACAACACTGGTTAGTGCAACAAGTTTATGGTGCTAATTAACTAAATCCATAATTCCACTGGAATTTCCACTCTTACTGCAAAGAAAGGAAATAAAGCATTACAACACAGTTGACATAAGGCATTTTAAAGTCAAGAATATGTAAAAGAGAAAATCGTTCTATACAGCAAAATAAAAGAAAAGAAAAGAAACCTAAGTGTGCATTTGGCCATTGATATAATTTAAAAATGTGTTTCATGCTTCTAGTGTGTTTTGGCCTGAACAAATCCCCTTTTCTGGATGTACAGTGCGTCTTGTCAGTTTGGTGCATTGGCTTTATTTCAGCTCCTTTGATAGTCATTGGATCAGAGTGCTACACTTCCTTTTGAGAGGGATGGATAGAGTCAGGGGAAGTTGCTGCACACACACACTCTCTCCCTCACACACACACACACACACACACACACACAAAGGAGTCGTGAAACATGAGCCAAGCTGCCTCACTGCCTCCCTCTCCCATCTAGCACCACATAAGTGCCCAGGCAATGCCCTTGGCTTAATAGGCCTTAATGCCTGTGCTTGTCACTGTAGCATGGCTGGTATTGAGTGTTAGGACATTTCTGAAACTGTGCGTGTGTGTGTTCTCTGGAGTCTCACTAGTGGCGGTATGGCTTTGACATTTACCCCAGGTAAAGAACCGGATGCTATTATTTACCCTCATCCCCCCCTCCCTCCTTTCATTTCTCTTCCTCTCTCTCCCTTAACATTCCTGCTGTATCCAAATTTAAAAGTTGCAGCAGGTATTTGTCACCTCTATCTAAACTTAAACCAGAGGGATTACTTCTCTTATCTCATCTCTTTCTTTCCCTTTCTCTGACTCTATCTATCTTCATCTCCCGTTCTCCACTCTGCTTTCTCACTTCATTTTTCTACCTCCCAGTGGTGGCGAGTTTGCCTAATGAAGTGGCTGATGGGAGTATATTACAGAGAGACAGAGTGGAGCGGTCGACTACTCTAAAATCCATTAACCTTACAGTTTCAATCAGCGTGCAGACAAGTCTGAGCTACGAGTCAAAAAGGAGCGTATTAGCTTAAGAGTTACACTATTGTGCCTTTCACTTGTTTTACTCAGTATTTTGCCCACATATTTGTCTGAAAAGACAAATCCTTCTTTTACTCTGCATTATCACTGTACTGTCAACATTTGACACTGCTACACAAGCTCACAAGCCTCATTTTCATCAGTTGACAATATTTTCCTGCGTGAAGTAGATTTAGCTGAATCGCAGCGTAGCACAGAAAATCTGGGCCCTGTGCATATGCAGCCTCATCCTTTCAGTACATCAATTTTCATGCATGTATAGATAACTGACTCACTTCAGGTACTTATACATTTTTCAGGACCCGATTTCCAGAAAGTTTTCTTGGAGTCCAGTATTAGAATCAGCATCATCACACATTTGGAAACAAACAAGTGAGTGAACCAATAGTTCACAACAATTTTGTGAACAAAGCTACTTGTTACCTCCTGTCACTGGATGCACACGTCTACCAGGTGTGACCAGGTCAACCAAAGAGTGTCCTTAAATGCCTAAAATTATCCAGTAATTCACAAGACAAGCAGAAATATGTAATTTCTATCTTATTGATAATCTTGCGACTCCTCAGATTTACTTTGCAACCCTTTGTGGGGGTCCCGACCCCAGTTTGGTAACTATTGTATTAAACCATGTGCACTTCTCAGAGGAGGGAGGGCAGATATCAGACTGTCACCTTAGTGGGAGAGACATTTTTCATTTCATTTTTCAAAACTACTGTTTGGAAATGTGACTTCTTAATTTAAAGCAAAAGAAAGGCGGATCCCCTACCACATATCTGGTCAGTGAAGGAAAGGACTGCCCCCATGCTGGATAAAGGATAACCCATCTCTTGATTCAACCAAAGGGGAAAAAGTACAGTGTTATTGTCAATACTGTCAGTGTCCAGGATTAGAGTGGTTCAACCAGAGGAAAAAAGATGAATAAATGAATAAAGCCTCCCTGGTCCTGATAATGCAAATGATATTCACAGGTTAGATCCTATGCAGGTGGCCACAATTAGTGGTAATTTGTGCCGATTTTAATGATCCATAATTTAGCTGCCTTTCCAAACTGTTGGTCATGTGGGATAAGTGTGTGTATACAGAACGAGAGACAAGTAGAAAGGGAGTGACAGTCAAAAGGACGGAGGAGGAAAATGAAAGAAGGAAAAGAATGTTCCCCTACACACGGAAACGCACAGAAAGACAGGACCCCCGTCTACACACAGGCACTTGAACACATTCACATCTCTAGTTTATGACAACACACTATTCTTTCACACTTCAGTATCATCAATTTAAATTTGTGTTTGTGCTTATGTATGTTGTCAAGTAAGTCCCATAGTGTGAGGAAAATTACATCTCTAAATACACACACACACACTCTCACAAGCACACACACAAATGTTCCCTTTGCAGATATGTGTTGAATCAGTTTTTTCACGACAACCTCTTTGACTCTCTCTTTCTGGCTATTAGAGGTAAATTGCAGTGTGCGGATGTATAAAAGCTTCCATGTAAACCATGACATCCTTTTAGTATCACTGCTAATTTGTCATATTCGTTCTGCCAGTAATTAGCAGGTGATACATCCCAATTTGTGTGTATTTTTACAACCCACTTTACCTGTTTACATGTTAATGGGATGTTTTGTAATTTATTGTTCACGACACGTTACAGCAAAATAGCTTTTTACCAAAAAATCATCTGAGATAATTAGCATCAATATTACGACCCCTTGAATGACACCTGTTTATTTATTCTGATTTTACAATAATATTATGGCATGTTTATTATGTATGGCAAGTTCTGATATTTTCGGATGTTGTTATCCCATAAAAACTATATTTCTATCCACATCTAATAGGTGACTTTGCATGTGATACAAAGGTTTTAAATATTTTGATTTTGCTACCAACTTCATTTTGATTAATTTAGATATTTTTGGAGACTATTTTTGGTAGTTGTTAATGGATGAATGACTTCATTTCTGGGGTTTCCTGATATACCTGCTATAGTACATGTATTGTAAATTATTTAGTTAGTATAGAAAACTTATAGAACAACAAGTGTCTTAAAATTCCAGATGGCATTCCTTCACAGCAGCATGTTGCCCTTAAATATTTTTTCTCAGCTCTTATTTCAGTCTTTTTTGTAGCTCTTTGCCCATTTATGATCACAAGAATGTTGTAAGTCCTTAACTTTCGACCTTTGTTCATTTGCAGTGTTGAAGGGGACAGTTAGGAGTGTCAGCTAAATGCCCGAAATGTGACATAAATGTCTAAACTTCTTGTTCGATCGTGTGTATACCCATTTGTGTCTTTGTGTATGAATGTGTATCTCTGCTTCATCACTTTGTCGGATACACCCACATTGCATTGCACTTAATAGTGGAAGGCTCTGAATGGCAGCGACGGGGGTTCATCCGTCATCTAATCTTGTAAATGAGCTGATGGCCGTCCGTTTGGTCCCCTAATGAGATTACACATGCACTGCGGGTCCCACCACAGGTCATCATCACCGAGGCCATTCAAAGGCAATTATTGTTTTGAATGTTCCTCTCGTCGCTGTCTCAAAGTGACTCTGCATGCTTCACTGAGGGAAGAGGCTTTGAGGAAGACTGAAGGGGTTGTTTTTCCTCTTTGGTTGGAGCCTAAATGTTTTTACACTCCTACTGTTTTACTTTCCTCAGGCAGCTGGAGTTTTCTATTCTGTCTGTGTGAATGGAAAGTGTGTATGTGCATTTGTCTGTGGTGTGTTTGTTGGTAAGAGTATGAATAGTACATGAAAGAATATGACTCTAGAATACAGTTTACATGAATAAACTTGCATACATCAGATTTTTATTTTTTTGTTGCCAAAATATGAAATTATTTCTGAAACCGTATTTACTGACTGGGTTATACCTTGACACAATAAATAACCAGTTTTAAACTTTTCTTAGCCATATTAAAAACTATTTCTGCTTTGTCAGATATCATACATTTTTTTATGTATTTATGCTGTTGCTACAGAAATGGGGAAGCAGTAATTTAAAGGTCTAAAGGATTCTTCTCTGTTGCCTCGCCTGCATGTGTGCGTATGTGTGTTTGTCAGCGGGTCTCTGTTTTGGTAGATCAGTGGGAAGTGGTAGTCCACCGGGATAGCCCTGTTTCTTTGTTCTCCTGCTGACAATGGAGGACTCACAGTCAGTCTAAAGGGAGAAATTATGTCCCAGAGCAGTCTGGGAGAAGAACAAATGCATACACACACACACACACACACACACACACACTCACACACACACTACTTCTCACATGCTACTCATGTGGGGCATGACCTCAATAAGATCTACTGTTGTATTTGCAAAGCCCTCAACACCATGTGCCGTCCATTTTTAAAAGCTGTAACAGTTAGGCCTAAGGTTCAAATAAAAGATTGGTTCAGCCAAGTTGAACAGAGTTGTCCTTCATGGATTTCACTCTGTGCACAGTACTGTTTATGTACAACAGTTTGAATACTATACAGCATTGCAGCATTTGAAAATTCTTGATTTTTCTTTAATGAAAACTGAAATCTTTAAAATAATCTAATAATAATAATAGTCTTTACAACCTAACAGACTCTAATATTGACTGATTCATACAGTAATGCCTAGCATAAAGTCTGAATGATGTTAAAGGTGTTTAATGGATTTTTCAGTTAAAATTCCTACTAACTCCATTCTTTCTTGTCTGTCACAACAGGTAAGGAGGAGCCAACCACCTATACCTGCACTACATGTAAGCAGTCGTATGGCAGCGCCTGGTTCTTGCTGCAGCATGCTCAGAACACCCACGGCTTCCGTATCTACCTGGAAAGTGAACACGGCAGCCCTCTCACCCCACGCATGGGTGGGCCTTCCTCCCTGGGTGGGGGCGCAGACTGCCCTTCTCAGCCTCCTCTTCACGGCCTCCATCTGCCTCCTGATGCAAGCCCCTTCAACCTCCTCCGCATCCCAGGCTCAGGCTCAGGTGGAAGGGACAGCGTCGGAGTAGGGGGTGGAATTGGTGCCGGTGGCGCTGCTGGTGGGGGCCATCATCAGCGTTTCCCTCCTACGCCACCCCTCTTCAGCCCCCCTCCAAGGAACCACCTGGACCCTCACCACCTGAGCCCAGAGGAGCTGGCGCTGGCAGCCCACCACCCGAGTGCCTTTGACAGGGTGCTGCGCCTCAATCCTCCTCTGCCCCTGGATCCCCCTCCAACAATGGACTTCTCACGGCGGCTACGGGAGCTGGCGGGCAACACCTCAGGGTCCACTCCCCCACTATCCCCCAGCCGGCCCAGCCCCATGCAGCGCTTGCTCCAGCCATTCCAGACAGGAGGAGGAAGTGGAAGCACAGGAGGTGCAGGGGGCAGTAAACCTCCATATCTTGCCACCCCACCCCCTCTTCCAGGCTCCATGCAGTCACCTGTGGGTTCTCAGACCACTCCTCCTACCCCTCTTCCCTCAGCAGGGGCAACACCCTCCTCAACCACCCCCTTGAAATCAAAGTGTTGTGAGTTTTGTGGCAAGGCCTTCAAGTTTCAGAGTAATCTGATAGTGCACCGGCGCAGCCACACAGGAGAGAAGCCGTACAAATGTCACCTGTGTGATCATGCTTGTACACAGGCTAGCAAACTGAAACGCCACATGAAGACACACATGCACAAATCCTCCTCGCCAAACACAGGCAAGTCAGAAGATGGGCTCTCAACAGCCTCCTCTCCAGAGCCTGGCACCAGTGAGCATATTGGCAGTGCAAGCAATGCCCTTAAGTCAGTGGTGGCCAAGCTGAAAAGTGAGAATAACCGCATGCTACGTGAGAATGGGGAGGAGGAGGAGGAGGAAGAGGAGGAAGAAGAAGAGGAGGAGGAGGAGGAAGAAGAGGAGGAGGAGGAGGAAGAGGAGGGAGAGGAGGAAGAAGAGCAGAATGGCGAGAGGGTAGCCAGAAGAAACAACAACAGCTATCACTTTGGTTTGAACCTTGAAGCAGCACGTCAGCATGAAAACAATGGTGGTATAGGAAGCCGACTAGGAGGAGTCGCTGATGAGGGATCCATCCCTCGCTCACTGCCTGAGGTGATGCAGGGGATGGGTTTGGCTGCTAGCATGCAGCACTTCAGCGAAGCCCTCAACGCACACAAACGGAATGCCATGGCCCAGGAGAACCACCTGCACCACCACCTCAACCGAGACCATCACCACAATCGTGAGATGTGTGATGGGAACTCTGTGTTGGAAACAGATCGTGGGGAGGAGGGCTCTGTCTCGACAGTCAATGGACGGGGAGCATCCCCTAACGAATCTGCCTCTGTTGGCCTCTCTAAGAAACTGCTTCTGGGTAGCCCCAGTCCACTTAGTCCTTTCTCCAAACGTATCAAGCTGGAAAAGGAGTTTGACCTGCCCACTCCCACAATCCCTAACACGGAGAACGTCTACTCCCAGTGGCTGGCTGGATATGCTGCCTCCCGACAACTCAAGGACCCTTTTCTGAACTTTGGGGATTCCAGACAATCGCCCTTCGCCTCTTCGTCCGAGCATTCTTCAGAGAATGGCAGTCTGCGTTTCTCGACCCCTCCAGGGGAACTGGACGGTGGGATGTCAGGCCGCAGTGGTACAGGCAGTGGGGGCAGCACACCACACCTCGGGGGTCCTGGGCGGCCCAGCTCCAAGGACGGCCGCAGGAGTGATACTTGCGAGTATTGTGGCAAGGTGTTCAAGAACTGCAGTAACCTGACAGTGCACCGGCGCAGCCACACAGGGGAGAGACCATACAAGTGTGAGCTGTGCAATTATGCCTGTGCCCAGAGCTCCAAACTTACACGCCACATGAAGACCCACGGTCAGGTGGGCAAAGACGTGTACAAGTGTGAAATTTGTCAGATGCCCTTCAGTGTCTACAGCACCTTGGAGAAACACATGAAAAAATGGCACAGTGACCGTCCTTTGAGTACCGAAATAAAGTCAGAGTAGAAGGCCGAACTATGGGACCTTTTCCCCGCAGCTATGTCCGCCATTAGCCCCCTGTTTATTCCAAGCCCCTTGTAGATTTGCCCCAACCCTAACACTCCACTTTCGCCAGTCTGGTGGAAGCTTAAGACCATGTGCTCTGCACCAGCACACCCCGTTTCCATTACCCATTGAATGCATGATCTGTATCGGGGCAATACTCTTGCATTGACGCAAAACTTCGAGCCTTTCTCTTGTGCAATAATTTACATGTTGTGTACTATTTTTTTTTTTTAGTTTTCCTTTTCCATTTTAAGAATTAGTCAGCATGCATAGTATGTTTTTGCTAATCAAAAAAAGAAAAGAACTTGTCCCTGGTTGGTTAGTTGTTGAGTAAATGTGTTGCTGTTTTTCTCTTGTTCTGTTTTTTCTTTTTATTCTTCAAAAAGAGAAAAGACAAGAAAGATACATCCATGCTGCATACATTCTGTAACACATATCATGTACAGTTTTGTTTTGTAACATGGAAAGTGAACAGTCTTTGATTTGACCCTCATCTTACAACCCTAGAAATGCACTTATCCTAATCTTTCAAAAAGACGCCATGTTCACACAGGGTTAAAAAAAAGTATTGATGACTAAACTGAAAGCATTGACAGCCTTCAAATTTCTTTCAAAAAGACAAGGGTGTGCTAAGAATTAAATTTGTACTATCATTTGGTAGAATAAGAAAGAGTGCCTTTGATATCTCAACATTGCATTGGCCATAATCTTATCTGGTATAAGTTTGGGGTCACATTAGATAAAGCTAAAAGGTTTAAGCCACCCAGGAAAGGTCCTTGCATCAAGCACCTGACTGTTCAAATGGACTGTGACAACTCATGATGAAAGATTAGAGAGTTCTTGTTAATCATCATTTAGCTACCTATTACATGTTCAATAGGCTATCTTTAATATGTGGATTTCATGGCAAGCATGGTACAAGCAGTATTGTGTATATCTGAATTATTTGTAGTTTTGTTTCTGGTAAGGAGGTACTTTTGAGATAAAGGTAATCTGTAATGTACAATCCTGAACTTGAGGGATACAGCGCATGGCTGAAAAGTGTCATGTATCTGCGTTAGCACAAACCTACAACGCTGCTTTGATATGTCAGTGTGTGGAACAATGCATAAAGTAATATATGAGCTCCAAGTGAGGCTAACTTTATTTGAGAGCATTGAAATAACTACAAGCTAGACAGACAGAAAGCTACACAGAACTGGAAGCTACGTACATATTACGGGGATCAGAGGCAATCTCTTTCACTTTACAATACTAGTACCAAAACAGGGTCATTAACTATGAATTGCAGAAAAAAAAGAAAGAAAGAATTGCAAAAAAATATTTGTACTCCAAGGCTCTTGAAAAGAGTGAAATGCGATAATTTTAATCAGTATGCATAGGCTAATGCAGGGCACATTTTTTTTGTTTGCTTTTGTTTTCTAACCCAAAAGGAGAGTTTTTTCCTTGTTGAGTTTCATTCAAGCTGTCCATAGTATAGCACTTGTCACTCTGCCTGAGAGTAAGTACTGACATCTCTCTTGCATTCTCCCACACTGATGCAATGTTGGTACATGGGTTGAGTCTAAAAGCTAGATTGTCATTTATAGGACATGAAGTGCACTGTTTCAATTTTCCCAGTTTACAAGTTTACGCTGAAGGGGAAAACATTGTTGAAATGCTGTCAGATGATGAGGGTCCCATTGTTAAAAGCAGTAAAAGATGAGACACATAATCTGTTGCCAGCAACTCCAGCCTCATGAACCTTGACCTTTGTACCCTTGCCGTTTCACCTTTGACCATTTGTCAATTTGTTACCCCTAGAATCCCCAGTGCTTAGCACCCTGTCGGCAAGGTCTATAAATTAAAAGGTCTGAGTTACACAAGTAACCAGTGTTCCTACATGGTCGCATAATGGGTGCATGCTCACATTGGCCACAGCAGCACCAAACAGCCATGTTTTGTGAGCTGTATTGTGACTGTGTTGTCATCTACACTTGAATAATCTATAGACCTTGCTGGCTAGACAACAGACACTCAAATCTTGTTGCTCACACTGCGAGAATCTGTTTTTGTATAAATCTTCCTTTAATTATAGATATGAAAATAAACGTTTTTGCAAATAACACTCCACTATCTTTAAGGGGAAACTGTATTTAAGTTTTGTTGTCGTTTCTCTTTTCCTCAGCGTCTTGGTGGTGTTCAAGACTCCGATCACAGTATATATGAAATGTTAAAAAAAGACAGAAAAACAAACAAAAAAAATTATGTGATGGTTTTGTATTTTATTTTGCTTTGGCTCTTCACAGCTCTTCAGGTTGAAATACAATTTGCATTGGGGAAAGGATTAAGATTATATATGAATATATAATAAAGAACTTAAAATATAGGAAAATGCACACTCATGTCAATTCCTATGCTTAAACACATTTATGGTCTACTTTTTCTGTATTTCTAGAATTGTATTTGAATTCAATGTTCACTTAGAGTAGGCACTATAGTATTTATATTGAGGCTCGTATTTTTAACTGTTGCTTGTTCTCTCTAAAGGTATTTACCATACCTTTTTTTGGTAGTGGAAAAAAAATCCCAAGCTGCCACGGTATATTTTTTTAATTTGGCAGGATAATATAGTGCGAATTATTTGTATGTTTAAAGAAATAAAAGGAAAAACCCCATAAAAAAGCAGCTAAAGTATGTGGCATTGGGAGACGTCGCGGGTCATCAGATGGCCGCCGCTCTGTTTCCTGTCCACAGAGGTGGTTGTACATATCTTCTTTAGTTTTTGGTTCGGACCTCCTTCCCCCCTGCTGCCATTCTTGTATGCAGTAATGCAAGCTGACGTCGGCCTGTTCTGTTGTGTGCTTCTGTCTCTCTCACCCCTCCCACCTGACTACATTCCAACATCAAGAAGAGAGGAAAAAAAAAATCATATGCAGTACATGGATTACGAAAAAAAGCGTCAAAATAAATACATTTAAAAAGAAATTAAATGTTTTGCAGTTTCTTTTCATTGCCAAATACTAAATGGTGCTTTATATTTAGATTGGGTATACTTTCATATGCAAAGCATATTTAAAAATGACCTGGGGGACGTGGAGAAGCCTGCTTGAGTTGAGACTTTTTTGTAAATGGCAATGCGGAATATTTTGTTATCAGCCTTTTCTATTCCTATTCTGAGAGCTGTTTGTTGTAACTTGAACTTGAACTTTATCTTTTACTATGGGAGTTACTATTTATTATTACCTGTATGCTCTGTTCAAAACAGAGACATGGAATGGATCCTTATTTTGGTTTATTTTTATTTTTATTTTTTATTTTTGATTATGATATAATTTTGATTTTTTTTTTTCCTTTTGTAATGGTGGCCGATGGTCATTGGACAAACCTAGCTCTTTAATTTCTGTTGTACTTGTTTGGGGTCTCTGTTCAGTTGTATTGGGAAAACCACTGTCTGTGTTTTCTGGCAGATGTCTGCATAATCCTGTTCACACACCCATTTTGTCCCTTTATCGAAAAACAATTAATAAAAAAATGAAAGTATAATGGCACTTGTCGCTTATCTCCACTGTGTGTGTCAAGTTATCTCAAGTGTGTGTGCATGAGTATGTGTGTGTGCATAATATACCCCCACCCTAGAGCTCATTGGTACCTTTTACCTGCAACTGCACAGCTGTTGACATCACCTTCTTATGATTATGAAAATGTTTCATTCTCATAAATCACGTCAAATAGAAGAGTTTTTTCAAGTCAGCATGTACAGACATGTAGTTCAGAGGGCACAGCCCCCTCCCCAAGTGTATATATGTGTGTATAAATGTGTGTGTGTGTGTGTGTGTGTGTGTGTCTGTTTTAGGTGTCAGTGGTGGGCATTTTCTTAACATGCTTTCTCTGATGAGGCCTCAGTGTCTTGCACTGTTGCTTGAACCCAATGAACTCAGCCCTCCAACCCCTAACCACACCCTAGCCTTTGGCCCTGTACCATGTTTACTTTATAACTTTGTGTGTGTGTGTGTGAGCTGTCATTGTCTTGCCCAGTAGGGGTGGGCGTGGATATTTAAATGCTTTAAAATTTCTGACACTGAAAAACTCACTTCTGACAGTCCTGACACCTGTTTGTCTGCAGTGTCATCCTACCTGTTGGTCGAGACAGCCCAGCTGGTTTTAGTGCATGCCTATGTGTGTATGTATGCATCACACTGTCTTCACTTAGTTTGCACGCTATCTCAGAGCACATATGTGTATTGCGCATGTCACTCCTCAAAGTACAGCACAATATCTGTTGCTGATAATAGCTGCTCCCTATGTGCTTTTTACCCTCAGTCTCTCTCTCTCTCTCTCTCGCTCTCTCTCTCACACACACACACACACACACATAGCATACAGTATGAACATATATATGCTCCTCCTCTCCCAGAATGTACTTAAGTAAATATCATTATGTTTCTGTGTTTGCTCAGTAGTCACAAAGCCTCATAAAGCTGTCAGGATCAATCAGCATGTCCTCCGACCACCACACCCTTCTGTTCAACTCTCTCACAAACTTAAGTCTCCTCAGAAAGCATCAGTATACCTGCTATAGGGACAAAATATATGATTCAATAATGTGAATGTCATTTAGTGTGAGGATGCAATCATTAACAAAACCAACATACATCATACATTTCGATTGAGATTTTAAAAAAAACCCTGCGCCTGAACATTAGTATTTTGTTCAGGTTGGAGACGAAGACAGCCTATCTAACTCCTTTTCAGCCACAGCAGATCCAAACTGACACTCCTCTTCACAAATATTATACAAAATATTATAGCATATAGAAAATATTATAGGAAACCATCGAAGGAAACCTGTGCATGTTATAGTTTCTTAAAGCAGAGCTACTGAGCTGTTAAACATATTTAAATTACTTTGGTAATTTGAATGCAGGCTTTCTGTAGCCTATAGTATACACTATATAGCTGTATTATGTACAAAAAACAAAGCTATAATAAAATAGATATCCGTTCAAACTCATTGTTAAAAATGTGATTGGGACAGTTTTCTTTCCAAACAGAAAGGCTAAAAGAAAGGCCCCTGAACCCAATAGGTCACTAGGACTGTACCTGATAGGTCTGTTTGGTTATCCTTCCATGTAGGGACTTACATAATTAAAAGCATTCTCATATGCCACAAAACACATGAGTTATCATTACTTTAGAATCAACAGTACCTTCAAAAAAACAACTGTATGAGAGATTGTGATTAGTGACCAATAGCAGAAAGTGCATGAATGACCATTGATGCCATATATCTGCAAAATCTTTGCTCTGCATTCACTGGGCATACATGTTCATTCTCATGCATGTGCACAAACAGCACAATCCACAACTTGAGATGACCTGTTCTCTGCTCATACAGTATGCTCAGCGCTGCCATTTTTTTTTTCAAGTGGCAGTCAAAGGTTAGAGTGCTCAGGCTGACTCTTTGTGCAAAGTACTTTGGAAGGCATTTCTGTTCTCACTTCATAGGGAATACCTGGAATAAAAGAACAAACTCAAAATATAACAAACAGGTTTTGTCTCTTAAGGAGATATGTTGTGCATTCTCCCCAAGGGGCAATTTTACTCTGTGACACAGTACAGAGAGACGAATAAAGGCTACAAAAAGTCACAAAGAACATGTATAACTCAAAGCAAGGATTTCTCATATATGCAACTTAGTATGCCAAGTTAACTTGATGCCACTGACTTTGAGGAGATTCAATGTTGTGAGAGGTTCAGGTGTGTTGGACATGGGAGGACAGTATGATTTTATGTCCCACCTTAGGACCCACAAGTGGCAGCAGTTTCCTCTTTACTCCCTGTTAAACAATGCGACTAGCCACCAGCAGTACCGCCTGTGCAAATAAAAGAAATCAGCACCATATTTTTTTCACTTCCTCTCCCTTTCTCTCTCTCTTTCTATGCCTTTTCCCTCTCTCTCTTTCTGTGATAAATTCATTGTGTTATAAACCCGTGAAGCATTCAGGCCTTCTCTGCTTTACTGGGGTTCTCCTGTGCTGGTTTATGTGAAAAGCATAATGCATTTGTCACCGTTATAAAATCTATACAACCATGACCTGCAGTCCGCCATAAACTCCCATGGATTTGTCTTTGGCCTGCAGGGTTTTAACAATAAAAGATTCTCCAAAGAGAAAGCATGTTTTCACACTGCTTTTGTCACCGTATGGCCTTGACGCAACACTGTTCCAATGGAATCTAGATAAAGCAAAGGAATGTATGTGTGTGCGAGTGTGTGTGTTTTGTCTGTCTTTCTTCCTACCAAGTGTACTTTGGTATCTGTGTATATACTGTGCTATGCCACAGAAGTGCATTTTGTGTTAGCCAGCCACTATCTGCCATACAGAGGAGTAGACACTTCTATACATATTGAGTGGTTTAATACACGCTGACCACTGCGGTCTATAGGAACTGGCTGCAAAGTAAATGCCTCTTACTGTAATGGACAATCATTGAACATTACTTAGCACATATAATGGCCACAAGGCCAGTCCAGCATGTAAAAAATTGCTATCAAAGCCAGTACAGGAATAATGCATGGATGTTGACTGCCTTTGACCACAACACACTTAACGCCCCTGTGTAGGAGTTACAGTTTAAGACACTGACTTAAGAACCGCAAAATGAAACTCTGTGCAATCACTGGAGGTGAAAATAAAGTTTATCTCTGACCTGGTATCACTTCATGGTGGTGAGGTCATTTGATTAACTTGAATAAGCTCTATGTTTGTATTCTAAGGCTACAAGGCTTGCAAAAATATGATTGGTCAAAACATGTAACACAAAAAAGAGTAAAAAAATCTGCAAACATCTCGAAACTTGAGCAGTGGTCCTTCAAGGACGCTTCTTGTTTACATGGGTCTTAGTGTTTTTGTTGGTTATGATAACACCCACCACAGTAATAGCTGAGATCTGTGAACATGGCGACATCACTACAATGAAGTCAGACAAGAAACAGAAGCAGTCAGAATTAAACAGACTGTAAACAGTTTAGCCAGATTATTTAAAACACTTGATTTAGAGGTAAAACCAAATGCACAACTATGGCAAATATGGTAGGTTAAAGGTGAACAAGTAAAGTGTGATGGACAATGGACATTTTTGGTAATAATATTATCATTTGCCTTCATTTTGTATTCCAAATGAGTCTTGCTAACTGAGCATTCAGACCAAAAACATTGGTGAGGCTGTGTTGCTTCAGATACCAATGACATGATGAAATACTACCCAGGAAGGCTGGTGTGAGTTATAGATCTATAAGTTTGAAGGCTTATCAGACGCCAAAACACTGCACAGAGGTCTATAATTATGGATTTTACTGCTCTGAAAAGTTATTATGGTATCAATCTTTTTATCTTTTGTTGCATCAGTCACTAGTTAAACATTAGAAATTGAATTGTGAAGTTGCAAAGCAATCTACCAGGAATGTGTGCTTGCATCTATTTTATTGGCCAACACAGCGCCGAGCGAGATGACGTTGGCAAAGCTTGATGCAACTTTTAGAAGCCAGCACTGACCGTATATATTAACACCTCTGTCCAGGGTGAGAGTTGTTATATTTTGGTCCATGGCTGAGAAACTAGCTAAGAAAGAGAGGGTGTTAATTCACACACAGTACTGTAGTAAAAAAAGACACTGTGCAGAAAAGTGCCAAATTCCAGTGGCATTTGTAATAATGGGCTGACAAACAAAAGCAGGCCACAGGTGTGATGACCATTTTAGGCTTACATGTACCTCCGTCACAAAACTATAGCAGGCTAAGCTCTGCTGTGAAAAAATTGACGGCAGGGATTTCACCAAGTCAAGCTATTACTGCGAGCTTTGTTGTGATATGAGTATTGATTTTACTGGAGGATTTTTGTGTTTGATAAACTTGAAAACTGTTTAAATACTGCAGAATCTTTTGATCCTTTCAGAACATTCAGAGTGGCAGTGTGTTTTCAGTGGGTGCATTTTACAGTTGTTCACAGTTGTGACAGAGATGTCTGGAGGTGAAAGGTCAGAGTTCGTGTGTTTATTGCTCCATCTTTTATCTGACCTTGTTGGTGTTACGTCAGGGTGCAGCCACAAGGACTGTTTAGACTGTTCAAAGAACACACTGCAAAACGTATCTGTGTTTTTAAGGCTCAACACAAGTTATTTAATCTTGTGTTGAGCCTTAAAATCATTTTCCTGCTGCCAGTGCTTTGACTGTCTTTCTGTCACGGCTGCAGCATGTTTCTAAAAGTGAAATGATGTGGAAAAGTTGAATTTGTCACTTTATTGAGACATTTATTCATTTTAATTCAAATCTACTCTGCAGTTGGTCAATCACTACTTATACTGAAAATATTGTCACAATCACCAGTGTGATTTAAACCAGTATTAAGAGTAGTAGTTATAAAACCCCTACCCCACACAAGCACATACTCACATACAAAGCTAATCTGAGGCAGAAGAGGTCAAAGTCTATTGATAGACCATCAGTGCTGGAATGCAAGGTGCAGAAATAGCAAATCAAACAGAGCATTGGCAGGTGTGGTGATTTGTGTCCATGTGTCCATTTCTTTTGTCTCATCTTCCAACTTTGCCATATTCATGTTGTGTCATATCTTAAAAACCGAATATGTTGAGGGTTTTGTAACTGAGAATTGAGTAAGCGGG
>NTHP01000161.1:397308-418197 GCA_003416845.1 Oplegnathus fasciatus
GTTCTGGAGGTCATGAGGTCAGAGAGTAGGCTTAGAGGAAGAAAAGAAAGCGCCCTCCCTCCCTTTTCTTCTCTTCTCATTCTTTCATTCCACCCTGAACTCAGTCTGAAGTTCAAATTCATTGTCAAAGTGAATGTGAATGAATGAAAGAATGAATGAATGGAGGTGTGGGGGGGGGACAGGGAGGGAGCAGAGCAACATGTGTGAAATGACCACACTCTGTGTATGTGTGCATGTGGTTATTATAGTGTTTTATAGTGTTATTTAAATCTTTGCATTTAAAATGTAATATTAACTGGACAATCTCTAAGCTTTTTATGATAGATGGTCATTGAATTTTGAAGCTATGTGCATCAAGGTGCTGTACAGGTTTTACATGCAGTTTTAAAGCCCATTCAAAGCCAAGATGAAAAATTTTACAATATAATCTCACAAAAAATGTGAAATTAATTCAAGCAAAAGGTCATTAACTTTACAGTTGTCCCCAACACAATTTAACACCCTAAATCATTTGCACATTGTGTTTATGACCTCTTGCTCCAATTACAACAATTATCAGACGACTTCAACGTGCTAATAAACAGTTTATGATCTCTTATGAGTGGCACTTCAAGGACAGTGTTATCTATTGGTCATTGAGTCTAGTTTCATTGCTGTTAAAGACCAAATATTGCCTGATAACCTGCTTTTTTTCACTGTGGCTACATGATGAAAAAAAAATCTCAACTATACAAGATGATGTTCTGTGTTATATCATCCTCCCTGACTGCATTCTAACCCCCTGACATCATAGCACAGCGACAGCAGACGGCTGTTAGGGCTACACCGTGCATGGATCCTCCAGGGTCATGAAGGGCATCTCTCTGATCTCTGACCCTAGAAAGAGGCCTCTCGGCCTGGCTCGGCCAACGGAAAATCCCTGGGGCCTGAGCTGGATAAAAGGATGTCCAGGAAAGACATGGATTATCAGTGTGCATGTGTGAGGGTATGTGTGGGTGTGTGAGTATGTATGTGTGTGTGAGTGCCTGTGTGTATGTGTGACAACATGCCCTGGAGACTCATGCCTGTCTTGGGTAACCAAGTTCAGGACACACACTCTCCAACACGCACGCACAGGGGTTATGAAGGTTAATTGCAGCTACACAGATGAGGGGGTTGGGTCACCTTTGCTGGAAGAGTGTGTGTGTGTGAGAGAGAGAGAGAGAGAGAGAGAGAGAGAGAGAGAGAGAGAGCGAGATGGGACACTGATGTATTAATGTGTGTGTGAGAAAGAGAGATAGAGACATACACGTGTGGATAAGGGAACATTGTGTGTTAGGTTGTTATGTCTGGAACCAATGTGTATATGTTTCTGTGACCCTCCTGCATGTCTACAAGCCTGTTACAACACACACACACACACACACACACACACACACACACACACACGCACACACACACACACTATGCTTCCATCCTCTCTTTTAATCTCTTCCACTCTTTCCTCCTGTGTGTTCATATGTGTGTGTGTGTGTGTGTGTGTGTGTATGTGTGTGTGTGTGAAAGGTCAAAGGTCAACCTGTGTGTTTGAGGCTTGGGTTTCACATGACTGAACACCTTTGTTGCTCGCCGCAGGGGGAAGACTGAGCATGTGTGTGTACATGGTGAAGTGGGGGTGTATTAGGTATGTTGTGTCTAGTTCAGAGTCACGGCAAACACATAGAGCACTACAGCCCCGCCCCCTCACCCAGGTCCAGGTTTTGATGTCTGCTGAATGCCGTGTGATCATACAGAAACGTGTGAATGCGTCATACACAATAGTTGTTTTTTTTCACAGCAGCTGTGGGGGGAGTCAGTTGGTAAAACCTGGTGTGAAACCGGCCTCACCCTGCCTTCAGGAGCTGCTGCGTTACCTGAAAGAATTTAATTAGTCTGGCTTTCCCAGTGTCCCATGATTGTCCAAATGCTGTTTCAAAGTCTTGTTCAACATGAATTCAAAGGCAATCAGCACATTTGTGCCCCATTTGAGCATGACAATGGCCAATTTAAAGACAATGTGCTTTGTATTAGCAATTAACATCATTTAAACCCTAAATTAAACCATTCATTCTTTGATTTTGTAAAGCTATTCCTCTATGCCAGTAGTTTCCAAACTGGGGGTCAGGACCCCCTAAGGGAGGTCAAGATAAATCTGAGGGGTCATCAGATGATTAGAGAGATAAAAAAAAAAGAAAATAGAAAATTGTTTAAAATTGTAAAAATTAAATTTGTTCCTGTTGTTTTCTTGTGAATTACTCTATACTAAAATCCTCTAAGCTTCTACAAATCCTCTAAGCCTCTAAAAATCCTTTGAATTGACAAATCTGACAAGGAAAATTGGTTGAACTGCCCACAACCAGGGCTGTGGTGGAGGGTAAATGCCTTAAAACAAACAAACACTTCACGTAGAAACTAGCAGGCAGATTGTAAACACTGCAGGAAATAAAAGACCACAAAGTAAGTAGCTATTAAAAGCCCTTAATTCAGCTAAAGTTTTTTTAAACTTACATTGGTGTTGTTTTAAGAGTCCAGTTTATCTAGCTTGATTCTGCTTTACATTACAGTAAAGCTCCAGTTAGTTTGACTGTAAAAACACTGTTGTTTATAAATTAGTATGTTGTTAATCCACAACTGCTATAATTAGCACCATGCAAGTTGAAGTACTGCTTCATGCACTTTCACATTTTTCAATGGAGGCTTTTTATATTTCCTGAGAGTGAAGGAAGGGATTCAAGATCTTTATTCAAGATTCAAGATCTTTATTGTCATGTGCACAACAATTACAGGAAGCAGTCCTTGGCAATGAAATTCTTAAATCTCAGGCTCCCTCCAACGATGCTCAAAAAAATGTAATGGATGAGGAGACAGAGACACAAAGCAGCAGTCAGAAAAACTCTTCGCTGTACCTTTATGTAGATGAGTTACTGTTCTGGTAAATATTCTTAAAGGCACAATGTAATCCAAATTTAAACAAAACATTGAAACCTGCTAGAAAATGACTGACAGACCTTTTGATACAAGGACTGACACTACACAACAACTATATTTACACGATTGTTTTCTTAAACTGAAGACTTGTTTTCATCAGTAATTGTCATCCAAACTCAATGCCGATTTGTCAAGTCAAACTGTTCACTTATGTACGTGAACTGGCTTCACATTTAAACAAATGAATTCGGTCAGTTATTATGTTATATTCAAACACTGATCTATAATTAAGACCACATAGATGATGTGTGAATCCGGACTGATCCATCTATCATGGCCCCTGTGACTGCGATAGAGGCAAGGTACGGTTTACCCATACTTTTATTTGGTACTACAGCCATGCTCACAACTCATGCCCACACTAAGTCCATAACTTATGACGATGCTTCACTTCGAAAGGATCACAAGTCAAAAAGGTTGGAAATCACTCCTCCACATAGTCAGAGGGTTGAAACACAGATTGTACTGTTTTCCATACAAGTGAAACCAAGGCTCAAATGTGAACACCAACCACTTCAAACCAGCTGAGTCCTGTTCAATTATTAGGTACATAGGTTAGACAGTCAAGTTGTCGTCATTGGTATTTTCTATCCTTCAAACTGCTTACGGTGCTAAGAAATTAGGTTAAACTGGCTTGTGAAACTTTAAATCCACTTGACCCTAACGGCCGGTTGACTAAAGTTAGTTGTAAGTCTTGGCTAGAATGCTGTTAAAATAGTGTATTCTTACTTTTTTTTCTTTCTTTCTCCCCCTTAAGCAGTGTGAGTATTTGTCTTTTGAACAAGCTCTATTTTTGTCTTACAGGTGGAGGGTGAACCTGATGAGGTGGCTTTTTCTCTTTCTGGGTCATGGAGGAAAAACAAAAAGAAAGAGAGGGAGCAAGAGAGAGAGAGAGAGAGAGAGATACACACTGTAAAAAAGGTCAATCTCATTAAATCGTTTAGACATTGAGAGTTGGACATGCACCCTAACATGCAAAGCTTTGATACTGACAGCAAACACAACAAGCTGCAGTATTGTGGTGTGATAAACTGGTTGTGTTGTTTTTTAGAACATTTGCTTGCAATATATTCATCAAAGAATCGTAAAACAATTGTTAACATTTTTTTTCAAGGCAAGCGACATACAGAGTAGGAAGTGAACAATACAAGCAATACAGTAGAAAACAAAACATTAACATGTTAAGCAGACAATGAGTTAAAAAATGAGATTATTAGCCCAAAAACTATTGTAGTGATAATAATATAGTGTTGAGTAATGTTAAAAATCATGACTGACCCTTTAAGATGGGCATTTTTTGCAGTGCAAAAGAGAAAGTGATAGTGAGAGATAGAGAGAAAAGAGGTGGAGATGTAAGGTATGCTACCAGTCCCATCCCCTCCGGCAGGTTTAGTTCCAAATGCTCACACACACGCACACACACTTGGCTGTTTACCACTTGACTCTTTGTGTTCCTAGAAACTGTCACAAAGACACTCACACACACACACACCCCGTGCCCCTGAGCATTGGTCATATGATTGACCTGTTCTACTGGCCCATCCGCACCTTTGTACACACACAAGATCACACACGTAGGGTACACGCGCACACACCTGTTATCAACCACACCCACAAGTAAGCAGAGTGTTGAGTGACATTACAGGGACGCTGGGAGGCTCTCTGTAAAGTAAACAAGCAGACACACCATACACACACAACTGCATCAAACTAAGTAAAGAAGCGCTCATATAGTATGTCTTGCAGTGCACCTCATCTACACAGGGTCAGTCAAGAGCATTTGTGCGTTATTGTCATCCCAAGACTTGCTTGTGTACGTAAAGGTTATTGTAGTTGCCATCAGTTTTGAGATGACTGACGGCTTTAATCTGAGTCCATTATGTTGCTAAGGGCCCTCATGCTGGAACTTGTCATGTAAGGATTACCAAACTATATACAGATGTGTACACACACACACACACACACACACACACAGGATGTGAACATTCTCCCTACTTCATTTTCTTCTCTCCATGTAAATGTACATTTCCATTCTTTAATCTCTTCTTTCCATTCATCCACCCATTCGGCCTATTAAAACACACAATAACAAAGTAATGGTAGATTGATGACAGCCCGAGCTGATTGTGTTTATTTTCATCAGTGTGTGTGTGTGTGTGTGTGTGCGTGTGTGTGTTCTTCAAATGAGTTGAGGCCAGCTCCAGTAAACTAGGCACCATTTCACTGTAATAACAGTAATCAGTTTGGCCCATTTTAAAAAAGACCTAAGTGAGTGTATTGTTATGCTCAATTACTGTTTGTGGTTAGGTCATGCACAAATAAATATATACACGTGTATATAATTCCATCACTCTGTTTCTGCCTGCCCAGCTACACAAATTTGAGGGTGATGGCAGACTTAATCTGCTTGTTTTCATTCAGTAAAAGCAAAAGAACAATTGAAACCATCAATGTAATTGTAAATAATAAAGGTGAGTACACTATGACCTACAGTGATTACCAGAGGAAAAAAACCACCAATAAAAACACAACGAAATTAGATTTTCCAAAAGCAGACCACAAGCTGCATCCTCATGATAGTAACGTTAGTTTGATATTTATCATGCAGCAAATCGTTAGGCTACTACAGGGAATGTGAAAACATGACCTCCACTCCACTTATGAGCCTGACCATGTGTTATGCAGGTTTGAAGTGAGGATGTTCCTGTTTGTCCCTCATGAGTGCTGCTTCCCTGGTCTAGGCAACACAGGTTTGGCGCACCCACAGCCACAAGACTGGACTCCTGGTGTCCTTGTGCGAGGGCGGTGGTGATAGTAGCTGACTATCTTCACTCAATGTGCACAGTTAAGGTTTTATTTTATGGGTAAAAGGGTGAATGACAACGTTCCCAAATTGTTACACAGTTGAAAACAGCAAATCAAACAATGACTCACCATCTTTACCGTTGCTCTCCTGGCTCCCCAGGTGTGTTGCATGAGAGGCTAATTACGAGTCAGACCCTATATCCCTCATGTGTGACATCAGTTCTGACCCTCTAATCTCTTCCTACAGATGCCCTAATTTATCAAACTAGCTTTTTTCTTCATTTTCTTTTTCATTGCCCCTTTGTTGCCACTGTTTTAATTGATTGTCATTTCTAATTTTGATGACACACACATAGTGAAGTGCAGACTAGTGTGAGCTATGGTCCATGAAAGTTAGAGGGGTTCCCCAGGCATTTAGTTTCGCACTTCCATAAAGTCAGAAGACTCACAAGAGACAGATCTAAAAAAAAAAAAAGAAGGTCGAAATCAAGACTGGACAATCTGCAGTGTGCTGAGGATCTGAAGCCCAAACATGGCTGTAATCAGCCAGCAAGTCAAGCACACAGAACATGTCCACTGTTGATTTAAAGTTGAAAACTGTTGTTTTGCCACTTAAAGAGCTGATCTAAAATCAATACAAGATCATACATCTTGTATAGTGTATATTCACAAACTGGTGGTTTTCAGACAGTGGAATGTACAAGTGTGAAAACACTTCAACAGTTTTTTCAAACCAAAAACAGTGCTCTCTCTTCAAAAATGCTTATCAGTTGACTTGGTTTTATAAAGGAATATATTTTGCTATGTTTACTGTATCAATGGCCAAAGACCTGTGTCGCAAGCCATGTCATTCAATAAAGCAACACAGAAGGATCAGTTTACCTGAATTCCTATCCCGGACTCGCATTCACTTTTTTCAGTCTCGTTGGTTTAAATAAAGTATCATCAAACCGACAGCCACAGATGGATTTTTAAAAGTCTCTTGGATGAATTTTGAGGGATAGAATGGTGAGATGCTGAGACCAAAAAAAGCGCAGAGAGAGCTGCGTGCGTGTAGGTGTGTTTGCATGTGTGTGTGGTTTAGGAGTGGTCTCAGTGTCCTGGGGGCTGGGGAGGTTTGAATGTCAGTTTCTCTAATAACGGGAATCGGTGAAAAGGTCAGCCCCAGTCGCCTGACCACACAGAGGGGAAGGTGAGTGTGTGTGTGTGTGTTTGCAAGAGAAAGTGTGTATTTGAGTGCAAATCACAATGTGTGTTTGTGTGTTTCATATTCTTATTTGCGTTCGAGTGTGAAAAGGTGTGTGTGTGTGGTGGCGAAGGGGGCGTCGGCCAGGCCCAGGGCAAAAATTGATTCTCTGGTGAAGGAGAGGAAATGAGGAGAAAGAGAAGGATGGTAGAAGGTCGCGGGGTGTGAAAACAGCAGGAAGAAAGAAAGGAAGGATAGAAGGGGAGTGGAAGGAGGAGGAAGACTAGAGGGAGTAGAAGGAGCAAATAGGTGTGAAAGAAGAGGAGTAAAAGGAGACCATAGAGGAATGAGGAGGTGTATGAGTAAGAGGGAGAGGAAGAATGAAGAGGACGAGTGTTAAAATGGGAAGAAGAAGAGCCAAGCAGGGTGACTGAGGAAAAAGGAGAGGGAGTGAGAGAGGCAGAGAAGTGGTAAAAAAGAAAGGAGGAAAAGAAGATAGAATGGGAAGACAATGTGAGGGAAGAGAAAGAGATGTAGCCAGGTACTGCACGCCTATGTCACCTATAGGAAGTGCCCCCCCTGGATGTAGCAAGGGAGCAAGAAAAGCAGTGAAGGATGAGGTGGAATAAAGATGAAGCGGGAGGTGCAAGGAGATGAAGGAGGTGGAAGAGTGACAAGACGAAGGAGAGATGAAGTTGAGATGAGGAAGGAAAAAAACTGAGGAAGAATGAAGAGCAAAGATAGGGAGCAAAGAACAAGGGAGGAATAGAAGTTGTGAGAGAAGATGAATAGATGAAGAGATGAGTGGTCCTCTGAGCTAGCTAGCTTGCTAACTAACTAACCAGCAAAGCAAAACAGCAAAATAACCACAGAAAATGTTTAACAGTAAAACTAACTTTGAGATAACTTAGCTTGTGTGGAAAGGAAAAGAGATGTGTTTACTTAAAGGTGTAGTCTACGATTCTAATCCAAAACCGTTTTTGTCAAATTCAGTGAATATCTCCTCGCGGCCCGCTAGCTTTCCGTTTTGTGTGTGCGATGAAAAAACAGTCCAGTGTTCATACACAGTCCTGGCTCTGTAAACAGGAAACAAACAGAGTGACTTGGGTAGAGCTACCAACCCAGGTCGTCAAATACCGACGCTTTAGCTGCGTTTCCTCTAAACACTAATACGTCACACTAATATGTCACAACTCGTGCTTGTGCACAGGACAAACTAATGCTGTGAGTTACTCGCGCAAGTTTGAAGGAGCACTGAAGAGAGGGGTGTATTTGATTACAGAATCATAGACTACACCTTTAACTAGCCAACAAAATGACATTACAAAATTTTATACATAAAATTGATTAAATGTTTGAAATAGAATCATTACTTTTCAGGCAAAAACAGCTCAAAGGTTCATGTCAGTCTTGCTGAGGTGAATAATAACGTAAAAATAGTCTTAGGGCAATTCTTAGGCAGTGTCCTCAATCAGGATCTTAGCGGCCTGAGGGCAGAAGCTCTTCTTGAGCCTCTCAGCGCTGGCCTGGTGTATCCGGTATCTTCTTCTCGACCACAGCAGGGAGAAAACGAACACCAGGCAGTCGCTGTTCATAATGGGCGTGGCGATGCCCTCGTGGATGGAGTGCAGCGTCGCCATACAGTAGCTACCATTGAGAACATTAAGGTCATGTTCTCAGTATTTAAAACTGGAGGGTGTTAGCAACCCGGGGGAGTTCCAGTATTTTTAAATTTGGTACATTAAAGTTTGACTTTAGGCCAACAAAATGAATACATACAAAGATGACTCAGTATTTCTCCATCAGAACTTTGATCCTATTGCATGGAAAAGGTCATGGAACAGAATTTAGACCATCATGTTGGAAATTAAATGGTTACGCTTTATTTTGCTGGTCCATGATTTCCTAATAATTTCCTTGGTAGTTTCCTGGAAAGAACCATGTAATCTAGAGACCAGATCCTAAAACTTTTATTTTAGTTGAATTTCTGGCAGAAGTGCAGGAATATGCTGGCATATCGGCTAAGCTGTAAATGATGACATTAAATGCATCACAAACCATACTTTGTAGTAAGCACAGTATCAATTAAGGCAGAGTGTATAAACTAATGCTTTTCTGGGTGTATTTTTATTTTTGCTTTTTGATGGTTATTAGATCATGATAATAACAAACTAGAGGTCAAAGTCTACCTAATGGTTTTATCTAGCGACTGCATGACTCTGATGACCAACAGTGAAAACTTACCGAAATCTGCTTGATTTACATACCATAGATGTAAATGGCCAGATTCTTGTACTTCATACACCGGGGCAGCCATGACAGTGGTCTGCTCTATAATGTGCAGGAGACACAAAGGAGGGAAATTGCATTAATATTTGAAATAATGAAGCAGTGTGGTCATTAGGCTGGTCTCCTCTGCTTCCATAGCAATACATTAAGCCAAGACAAGCGCCATGTATTTTACATGGTCCTGTCAACGCAGAAGATGGATCCTGCGGCATAATGATGTCCTCTTAGAAGGTACTGTAGGTATAAAGAAAGACAGTCAGAGAGACAGAGAGAGAGAGAGAGAGAGAGAGAGAAGGTGGTGTGTGTGTTTCAGACACCAGACTGTTGCCTGTCCCCTGATCACACGACTGACCTGATTTGCCTTCTAAAGCCTCCATGTTAACTGTCTGAGGGAGGGCATGCTTTTATACAAGCTTTTTCTTCACTATCCCCAACACACCTACATACACACTAGCACACGACACACACACAATGTGGTGACCCTACCTCACCTTTCACCTCCGTGGAGATTTTGGCCCAAATCCCCCATGTGGCACTGTCTGAGCCAGCGTTGAGTGTCACATCAGATCCTTGACCAATAGTACTGTACACTGTGTCAGTTGACCACAATGTGTGCGTGACAAGGAAGGGGGAGGCAGTACAGTGACGCGATAATCAGTAAGTAGTTCTCAGGGTTCAGTGCTTATCGGTTCCTCTGACTGAACGGGTTTCAGATACAAACCAAGTCAACACGCACATACCTTGATCACGTTTTACATGTTGTATCACCAAGATGGATTTGTGGTGAAACATGTTAGCAGATTTTACAGCCCAACCAGGAAGAAGTTACTGTTCCTCAGCATGAACACAGCTAAAGCTTTGAGCATTTGGGGCAGTGGCAGATGGTGAAAGACAAAGAGACAATTTTTCCAAGGAAGCGTAAATCCTTTTTGCAACAGGAACCTACAGCATTTATAGGCAATATGGTCTTTATAGGGGATTTTTCCCCTTCAGTAGCAGTAATATAGTAGTTTCACCTTCAAAAGCATATATTGTATTTTTATTTACATTTCACAATGAACTCCCTTCCTTCCTTCCCTTAGCACCTTGCCTAGGTCTGACAAGGTTATGTCAGGCAATGTACTCAGAGGAGCTATTGATTTCCCCTCCAACCTCTCTCCTCCCTCTTGCTTGTTTGCAACATGGGCAGGGCATCACACAGACACACAATAACAAACTCTCTTTTTGTTGAAAAAAAAAAAGAATGTGAGCACTACACACTGAAAGTATTTTTTATCAAATGTCATATAGTTGAGTTTATTTTAAGTACATTTAAAAAAATATGACAAATTGAAGAAGAAATGTTGAATAGAAAGGGCAAATTCTGAAGCTTTTTTGCCATTATTAAAAATTTAAAGTTTTACACTTACCTGAGGTGGTAAAAATGTCATTGGAATGAAGAAATCATGCACTAAATCATGATGAACCCATTTGTTACTTAGTTTGTAGTGACATTTGTGTGGTAAATATCCATTTACAACAACTTCACAGAATTGTGCCTGCTGTTTTTGAGTGTTTATAACAATTTAAAATGTGCTTTTCCAATTTTTCCTTTTCTTAAAAGAGACAAATCAGAAATTATGATCAACCATAGCAAAATTAGCTAAAAAGTAGAAAATGTTGTAAACAATAAAGTGAAAAATAATAATAGTAGCTTGAAGAACGGCATACAATTCATGTGTTCAAACAGGTCTTGAAAGGTTGTCTGTCTTCACCTGAACCTCCTAGAAACATTGTGCCTGCTGTTGTTCCTATTTAATCATGACAACATATATGACCATTTGTTCTCCCATTGTACATTGTATTTTGTCTTCTTTGTACTTTGTCTTTACATTTAGATGTGAAATGATGAATAAAACTTCTATCTAAATATAATAATCTAAATATGAAATCTATTTAATGTCCTCTGGAGCTAGTTTGAGAAGCAATCCACAACTGGACAGTGTTTGTTGGTTTGATCATGAAACAAACTGATGAAGTGTGAATCACCTGCAAACTTAAACATATGATCTCTGCCAATCACTGGTGCATAGAAAAGGTACACAATCTTAGAACTATGTAAAATGATTTCTATGAGGAGTGCCAGGTATAGAATACAGCTCCCCTGAGAAGCTTACGGTGACCTCAAAGGTGTAAATATAGTCCAAAAAATGGCTGCAGATGCGGATACCAGATGCGTCCCGTTTATACTACATTGGGTGTCTGCATGTATGGACGTGTTCACACATTGCTTTTGGTGTGTACAGTCCGTGCACAAATACATTTTGGTTTGCACACGGATGGTCTGTGCAGCCCCTAGTGGACATCAGTAAATGACGAAATTTACGTCATGCAGACCCTTGCAGACCCTCATCACCAGTTTATACTACCAAAACTGTAAATCAAGCTTAACTCTGTTGTGTCCCAGCACAGGATCCTAGACATTATGGTCATGCTTTATATCCGGTGCCAACGTTCTGTGCCAGTTCACAAAGTAGTGTGCCTTTTACGTAAAGAGATGGAAAGTAAGGGTATGCAGGTTGGGGTGGTGGATGAACATGTAGTGCATCAGACTTTCACGCAGAAGGCTGGAGCTTGTGTCCCATTGGACCAGGCATGCAATTGATGTGTTAACGGTAACTACCACTTTTCCTTAACTTTAACCAGGTGTTTTAGTTGCCTAATCTTAACCCTATTGTAATCCTAGTTTATTTGCCATAACCATGATCTGTCGCCAAACTCAACCATACCTTAATTATCCTGCTTATTATAAAGCCCAGGATCAAGGGGGCGGCTGTGGCCCAGGAGGTGGAGCGGGTCGTGCACTAATTGGAAGATCGGTGGTTCGATCCCCAAGTGGCTTTGGGCAAGCTACTGAAATTGCTACCGAATTGGTGTATGTGTGTGCGAAATGTGAATTAGATTATCTCCTGATGAGCAGGATGGCACTTTGCATGGAAGCCATGCGCCATCAGTGAATGAATGTGTGAGTGAATGGGGTGAATGACATGTATTGTAAAGCACTTTGAGTGGTCGGAAGACTAGAAAAGCGCTATAAGTGAAAGTCCATTTACCATCAAGCTCAACACCAAACCCACTGGAGTGTTTCTCCACCAACACGTGATAATGACTGTAGTTGAAAGTTGCAGCAAATCAACAGCAAACAGCTTGCAGGATTCTTGCGGGCCTCCAGATATCTGTGTAGAAGGTCGAGTGGCATAGGCATCCCAAGCTCATCTCTTTGTACTACTGAAAAGAGTCAAGGTGTTGTTGGCTTTGTTGTTAGCCTTTACAAGCAATTACAATACCAGGACAGTGGCGACACTAGTATAGTCACCAAGGACATTTAGAGCCTGTCAAGAGTCATAAATTAGAAATGTTGGTGAAGATGGGAGGTTGTGGATGTGCACAAGAGGTAAGCAAGCAGGTGGGAAGGAGAGTTCCTAAAGCCATGTTTAAGTAACTTTACTAAAAAAATTTTTTCATTGACATCCTGTCCCGAATCAAAGCCTAAGTTGTAAGGGAAACACATATTGGCACAAAAAATTGTTTAACAGCAGCTACAAACCAAAAATATTAGTATGGTTACCAGCTTTGAAAAACCCATATTGCCTCAACCCAAAGTGTAGGAACAATATATTCCTGTTTTGGTGATTGAATGCTCCCCCAAATTTCACCCCTCTCCCTAAACTTGGCCTGTTTCCATAAGAAAGGGCTTTGCTAATGTGATTGCTGTGGTCATGGGTCTGCACTGATCTTATTTTTACAAGGGAAAATGAGGTCTGATTGTTGAAGGCGCATCTTGTGTCGAGGTCCCACAGCTAGATAGACAGACAGACCGACTGGCCGACAGTAGTGAATGAGTGGCGGCGTGCCAAAGCCAATAAGAGGCAGCAGTGGGAGCCAGGGGAGGGGAGACACTCATGTATTATTCATAATTATTCGAATAATCCCCAGACAGTGGAGTGTGATGGTCTGTGTGAGTACTCATGTATGTGTGTGACAGTGATTTAAGCTAAAAAAAAATAAAAAATAAAAAATGGATTATCAGTTGGGCTACTGCCTCTCTACTTTGGGATGTTAGCTGTCGGAACAACCTGGAATTATATGTGTAGTTTATGGAGCAGATACAACCACAACAATGTATTGCAATCATCTGCCTATTGTATCACAGTATTTAGTTTATTACTGTCTGCTGTTTGGATAAAAACCTGCTTACTTTAGCTCTGATGATTTTGAGGTCTTGTACCTGACTTTAAAGGATGGTCGGCACTCCGTGAACCTCTGTCAGGAAAATTGTTTGACCTTTTGGCTCATGAAAACCTCTTGAACAAGACTTGACTGTACATTTATTTGTCTTATTTCCTGTATGTGTCTACTCCAGAGAAACATTTCAGAGAAAAACAGCAAGTCCTTGTAGGTTTACACAGTGTTAAAGTTCATTTCCAACAGATCACAGATCTATAGGAGAAGACTGAAATGAGCCTGTTTCCAGATTTCTGTTACTGTTTCTGTGAATACGCTGCTTATATAAAAGTTCATATAAAATAATATCTTGGAGAGTAAATAATGTTGATATTAACCTAGTTAAAGTCACTACAAGAGTCTCAATGTAATACTGATGCCGCTATATGACCTACATAAGCAAATGAGACCAGTAGCGAGAAGATTGGCTATTTCTATATAGTTATACTTATTGCAGGCACCGTGTCCAATTCCCCGCGAAATCAGACGAAACGATTTACGGCACGCAGATGTTTATATTTTCCCTGGCAAAGTTTGGCAGTGAGTAGTATGTTAGGCAGGGGGAGATTTTTCTTCAGAGAATTTTATTTTTGATGTTATATTTTGTGGTTATGGCTGATACTGGGGCAGGACCAGCAAAGAGTTCAGGAAAAGAATTGACCGAAGAACAAAAAAAAAAAAAGCTAAAAGGGACAGTGACAGAGCACGGACGACAACACGAGTCAATGTCGGTCGGTCGGTCGGTCATTCAACAGATGGAGAGAACTGCAGGATTTGAAAGGATTCAAAACCAATCCTGAATTGGCCCTCTTCCTCCTAGACAGGTATGTAATGTGTCTATTTTATTTATTAATTACATTGCGAGATGTGGTTTTACAGTCCATGGAGATATAACGTTAAGTCACGGTGGACATTAACAACTGGCTTATAATGTAACATTTTATGTTGGGCTTGCTACCGAGCTATATCTTGCTATTGACTTATTATAAAGACATAACATTACTAGGGAATGTTGATAACTTTAGCTTTCTCAACAAAAACACATGAATGATTTTGGAGTCAATGCTCTCACCTCTTCTCAAAGGTTAAGTTAACCAACAGGCCAATCTAAAAATATACTTACATTATATCACTTTAATTGTTTTCCTGTTTCTCTACCTGCTGCAGGCAAATGAAGAGTAGAGGGTGAACAGACAGAGAGAGAGGCTGTTTGGAAAGTCTAGCAAGACCAGACCTCGACTCCATTGTTATGCTAAACTGGAGTCAGTTTTTGGATAACCACAGTCCCATCTCTGACTTCAGATCTGGCCCCTTGTTAACACAGTTAGTCTGCTATTATCATAATCAATTAGCACAGCTCTGGCCTCTGGTCTGCAATCACCTAAATAAAGGACTCTTTACAGGAGGGGGAAAACGCAGGATTACATTTAGTTTCTATGATGACATGTTCATCATTTTGTAATCATTTTACATTATTACATGTAGGCATTTAGTACATGGAGCTTGAAATGAGCTGATTTTGTTTAAGGACAAGCTAAACTTAGCAACAACTAGGACACCACTCATCAGTACTTGAACCTCTCACTGTATGTCAACAATACCAACATCATGTACTTACATCCTTCACCATGATTGTCTGAATTCTGGCTTATTACACAACATGTTGACAGATTCATTTGAAAATTGCATTGTCCTTTAATTTACACATGGGACTGCAAGGCCATTTTTCACAAGCAGGTCCTGAATCTGCTGTGCGTCCATGTTTAAGTGTGTGTATGGAAGTGTAGGTTGGATCTACATGTGTCTGTGTGTCTGGTCTGAATACAAGTGACCTTTAATGAGTTAAGGGGATCCCACTACGGCTTTCCCAGACACACATTGACCTTTCAGCCCAGACGGGGCAAAGGGAGGTGTGTGTTTGTGTGTTGAGAGTGTGGGCAAGATGGAGAAGACAGAGAATGTGTCTGAATTAATTAAAAAAAATTCAGAATATAAAAGAAGAAAAATGTTATATTAAAGGGTCAGTTCACCAAGTTGTAGTTAGTTGTAGTTAATCCATTGCTTCCTGACAAGTGCTTCTGCTCGTTAAAGCACATACCTCGTTAGTAGTGATTAAAGAGCGACTGCCTTCCAGTAGGCCTATGTGTTTTCGCTAGTGGGTAAAACTTTGTTGCTTTACATTAAAGCAGGTTAGCCCATCAAGCCCCACGATGTTAGGGTCACGTGTTTGCCATACCTGCATGGGTCCACTGCTAGCTGCAGATGGCCATGACGAATGCCCCACATGCCTCGATGTTGTACACCTGAGGGAGGGGCTGTCTGACAGTTAATGCATGAATTGCGGCTTCATGCCACGGGGCCTGAAGGTAGCCCAACTAGCTGAGGTGGAAGGACTGCAGCTTGAAGGCGAGCTATCCACACCGGATGTAGCTTCAGATCTATGACGTGGGCCGAGATGCTCCTCACATGTGGGTGCCCCACCGAGGAAAAAATGCAAAGAAAGTTGATTGATACTCACTTCAGCTAGTGCATTCTTTAGGCAGGTCCCGCAGAAGTCGATTTTTTTCTGTACCACCCCCCAGCCTTACCTTGAGGAGCTCTACAAATACTGGCCAAACCCCAAATCACTTTCTCAGCACACCAGTGACGGCAGTGCCTTGCTGCAGAATGCCAGCAGTTACAAACTGGACCAGATGCCAGCAGTGGAGCAATCTATTGCCTCCTTCATTGAGTCACCCGATGAGGTTTTGAGAGCTAATGCTTGCTGTCCCAGGCCACAGTGTCACATTACAGATGACCTTCTAACGAAGTATTACTATGCAGTGCATACCCACAGTTTAGACAGAGTGGGTAGGATACAAAATGGGCATATCAAAATATTAATAACACTTCCACATATCCGAGTTTGCGATCATATCCCACAATCTTCTTCAGCAGATGGAGTTTCCCCAACTGTCATGGAATTGTGGATGTTCAAATCAACATTCTTCTGAGCATGTCAGAACTTCTCGTCCATGTTGGCTTAAAAGTTGAGATTGTTTACTCTTGACCTTGGGAACAGCAATCCATGTAGTAGCAGTTCTGGAGCCCAGTTATCATGCTATCATAGATGTTCAGATCCTCATCCATGTTTGGTTGGTTGAGACTGAAAGTTCATTCTTGATGATCGAAAGCTCCAGAATAGCCACTAAATGGACCTTGTGACCAAATAGTTTCAACCTGTTTTACTGGAATACACTGATATTGACTTAACTGATATCAGCACAGAAGGAAAAGCAGTCAGCAGGTTCCATTTCAAAGCATTTATTTTCTTTCTCCCCAGTCAGAGTAAGGTGAGGTTGAGTGGTTTCATTTTTCTACAATTGAAACAAAGTATACATACAAATTAAATCACCTTCTCATAAATACAGAAATCAAACAATTCTGAATCACATCAGTAAATCAGTATATCTCTACTTTTATAAATCATAATGTCAGAATTAACTGGAGAGATTAGATGTGCAACTTAATGACAAAGTAAACATGATTTAGAATATCAAATAAAATGGAATAAACTACTCACTTAACGCACTCAGGACAAAGGACAAAGAGGACCTCCTCAGTCGACGTGCAAACACTGAATGAGCTCAGGACACTCAATGCACCTGTGTCAGCTGCCTAATTAGCACACCTGTACCTGCTTCCAGGGAGTGTGCTCCCATGCTCCACAATCCAGCAGTCACGTGACCTCCACTTCCAACACAACCTGTGTTTCCAAGGTCAAGCACTAAGTTTAACTGTCAACTTCTAGGATGCATTAAATGTCATAACAAGGTAAAATAATATGAGCAGGAATTTGGGTCTGTATTTAAACCTAATAATAATTTAGCTTATGACATAATCAAATATAACTTACTCAGTCAGTGCCATTATGTTTTCATATCTGCCTTTAGATATAAGATAGGGTTGAGAAAACCCTCAAATCTCTTCTCTAATGGTAACCTGAGCAACACTGAGTGCTGTTTCTCACAAATGAGCGATACATCACTTTTTGAGCATAACACTGATGTCACCATGTCATGTCACATCAAAAGTAGTATTAATTTGGAGCCAAAACAATAGACAATGTATTGCTGTCCAAGTTTCTATGCATTCAGTCTGTCAGTCTGCATGCTTTTGGCAGGGCTCTCTTGCCTTAAAATGAGCTGGGGGAGGGCCAGCTTCCGCACCCTCCCTCCCTCCCTCCGTTTCTCCCTCTCTCTTTCTTTCTCTATGTGAAACGCCTAAAGCATCCACGGTGCTTAACTGTCTCTAATCGATTTGTCTGTGAAGGCGAAGCGTCACACTCAGAGTACCACAATGCAATTCTCTCTCTCTCTTAGTGACATTGTGCCCCCACCCCAAACACCTAAGGGAGCCTGAGTGACTCTGAGAGACTCTTCTGCTGGGATAAAGAATGGGAAGACACTTCCCATTCCACCAATAACAACAACAACAATGTAACACTGTTACTGCTACTGGTATTATTACAAATACCACAGACAGTGCTGTTTTCACTATTGTTACTATTGTCACTACTACTGCAGCACTATTGCCACTAATAATACGAGTGTCAGTACCCAGAATACTGGGTTAGATCATACAGGGATTTCATTTGATCTCTCAAAATTGGACTTAGTGAGCATGGAATTTTAGCTGGAGAGGACTGTTTGCCTCCACACACACTTCTTTCTCCCATGTTGTTAGATCAGGAGGCGGAGGAGGATAAATAAATTAGAACGCAACCATACACTTTTGGAAATGCAAGTTTTTTCCAAGCGATATCCAAACACACACCTCCAACCATGATATCACTTTACTGGTTGCAACGACCCTCAAGGTAATACATTTATCCAATCAAATCCCATTTTGACACACTGAGTTTTCTGCAAGACAAGAGACCTGTGCAACACCACTTATTGAACGGATGGAAAAGAAAATGGTGATGCTCTGCACTAGCTCTGCAGACAAGAGGCGTGGTAAGGTAGTACGCCAAATATTAGGACCAACCCATTTTTTGCCATAGTAACAGAGGCTGCTCAAGCTAACATGGACCGAGTGAAACAAACGGATGGCGATTGTGCTGACTACAGACACAGTAGCTACCCCTTTGTGTCTAGCATGCACTAACGCTAGCCAGAAGTGAAGCAGGCTGACTGCAAAGTTTCCCAGACAGGAAAAAGCTTATTTCAAGCTATACAGACCAGGCAAAGCCAAACTAGCCTAAAAACCAGAGGTCTCCGAACGTCAGAGAGGTGGGAAGGTAATACTAGGTAACATAAAAACATATTTACATATTCCAGGAAGACAAAAAAGAAAGATTACACAAAAAAAATCATGAAAAAATTCATGCAGAAAGACCTTGGACAATGTATTATTATGTATCATTTCACTGTGTTGTCAACAAACTATGAATTTCTATTAACAATGAAACAGTGTGCCCTTGTATTTACTGCCATGTTACTGCTAATACTACCACTTCACAAATAAAGTGATAAAAAAATAAAGTAGATTAAGATAAACAGTAACAGATTTTTTTGAAAGGTGGAAGTTATTGAAAAAAGACTCAAAGTAAGACTAAAACAGAACAGACAAAAAATGTAAATAATAAAATAATTTGTTATTTTTGACAAACATTAACATCCACATTTATATGCACCTTAAACCAGTATGTCCTTTGGCTTTGATAAGTGTGTCTGTGGGTGTTGGGGTCAATAAGTAATTACAATGTCTCTGTACCAGCTCTTTAACAAAGTGTTACCTCAACACACTGCTGCTAATCTATGTTGGTACCATGCTGAGTTACACAAAGCCAACACTGACCTGCTGTGTACGGCCTGACCTAGCATCTGTATGCTTGTGTTTGTGGCCACCCGCTGTGTGTGCGTGTGCGCGCGGGGTTGTTTGTGTGGAAATGTGTGTGTGTGTGGGTCTTAAGCACACACCTGATGGGCAGTATCTCCTGTTTCACAGCAAGGTCACAGACACATGGAACAGGCACACTTACACGTATACACAGACACACGATGGACAGAGATTATTGAAGCATGGACTCCAAAACATATGTACGTACAAAAATGTTTAAAAAAAACTCAGTCTTCAGCAGGTGCAAATGGGAACAAAAACTCAGTGCAGTTGCCTGTGACACACACTCATACATGCACACAAAGCATTTCACACATTTCCCATTTACTCCATTCATGGAGCAGTTTAGCAGGGCTCAAATGGATACGTGGGTAACTGGTGGAACAGCTGATCAAAACCCAAACACAGCTTGGTGCTCATAGCAAGATGGGGATTGTCACACTGAGAGTGGAAGCTCTGTAGCTGGTGGACATGGAGGAGATCTACAGGTCACATAAGTCATTTTGCAATAGTAATGGTAAACATTGCAGTTCCCTTTTGAAAATATAACATAATATTTTTTCTAATTTCCTAATGTTGCCTGTCTCCTCTCTTAATTCTTACTGTACAATCCACATTTCTAAATCAGTTTTGAAATATATTCTGTGTTCATTTGCTTATATCAGATTCCAGTTTGCAAACTTAGAAACTGCATCTTTACAAACTTGCAGGCTATAAAACCTTTACATTGAACCAACATGTTCAATTTGCTATTTCACAGTAATGCACATATTCCAGAACAGCGTAAAAACCTGAAATGAGACATCTCACTTGTGGCTGCCAATTTCTGTAACTTTCCAAAACAGACAACCCGACAATCACACCCACTTTACGCTGGGACTGGCCAGGCGTGTGGAGGTCTCTTCCCACATTTACTTCCGTCACTTTTTGAGTGTGCAACTTAGTCCAACACCAGCAATGTCTTTGAGAAGAGACATTCCGTAAGTGTGCATCGTTATCCCCATTTGTACGATTCTTTGGGTCGAGAATACAAAGATGCAGCTATGTGGAGGCTGTGACAGCCATTGGGAACAGGTATAAACTCTTTTAGTGTCGGATGGCAGCACGTCTTACAAATTAGGTTGTTGTTTCAGTTGTTTTCAGCCATACTGAACCCTTAAATCTATCTGTCGGTCAGAATTTAAATTAATTTCTTTTTTTTTTTTACCTTCTGGGACACTAACAATTGAGTGATTTGGATGTGGCATTCTGATCAGATTTCACAAAAACATTTACTGTATAAAAACATTTTATTCCTAGCATGTAAATGGCCAAATTTAAGATCCACAAACCAACATTATTGTTATTTTCTAAAACCCGTATTTGTCCAACCCTAACCCCTGTGTCCTGCAGGCTGCTTCTTAAAGGAATAATTTTTCATGAGCTGGTCACATGGTTTGGTCACGTTTTTTTTTTTT
>NTHP01000161.1:434192-457084 GCA_003416845.1 Oplegnathus fasciatus
CCCGCTGTTGAAAATAAAATATAAAAATATGAGGACTGAGGATTGAGTTGTCTAAACTGGGCTCAAATTTTATTTTGATCACAAACAACGTGCTTAAGTTTGAATTTTGATCAAATAATGGTGCTAAGGTGAATTCAGGCCGAACACAAAGAGACCTTTTGGTTCACATTGTTCCTGCTGTACAGAAGTGAGCTGCAGTTACCAACGTAATGTTATGGACAAATTTGTCTGAAATATCGTCAACTCATAAAGACGCATCTTTGCCTAAATTTGAACTGCCTGGAGTAAATTCCGCAGCTATTCACATCCACACACATCCACTGTATGCAATTGCACCACCTCCTAAATTCACTTCCCATTCTCTTGTACATACCTTTCGCCATCATCAGGAATAAAGCACAGCGATAGTGCAGGCTGAGCACTGAAGTCCCGCTTGTATTAGCTGATTGGCATACACAGTGTCATATAAGCTTCACGATCATTCACCGTTGTGTGGCTAGTAACATCCAGTTATACTCATGCAGGTGTACAGCACGGCCATTACAGCCTGACACTTCTCTCTATTGCTCTGCTGATGTGCTCGTGCCAAAGCCGTTTGCTGCCGCAGCTCACCTGGATAAGCTTCCCCTTCTGGACGACTTTTAAGGAGTAAACAATCACAACGCGCCACATGCTGTCTCTCCAAAAGATATTAAAGGTATAAAAGAGGCAAAAGACGCTTTTCTTATATCACTCAAGTTGTGAAGTTTAGACCTGACACTAGAATGTTGTTTGGGCAGAGGAGGAGAATCCACAGCACTGCCACTAGGGAGGGGAAAAAAGCCTTTTCTGCTCTCTTAGCTGTAACTTGTATGCACTAAGTTGTAAAAGTTTCTTTATTTAAAAACTGTGAAAGAGAGCACACAAGAGTTATAAACAATTCAGAAGCTGACCATGTCATTTTTTAAAATTTTTTAAATGGTTGGTTATTCCACATCCATCCATCTGACTAGCATTATTATTATTGCATTATGTATTTTCTATTTCCATTGCTAATCTCAATCCATCCGGGGAGCCGGGTGAAGAGAGAGCTGGATCGAGTCTGTTAACCATATTCATAGACAAAGTGAGAAAGACAGACAGACAGAAGGAGAGAGACAGACAGAAAGACAGACAGCGAGAGACAGAGAGAGAGAGAGAGAGAGAGAGAGAGAGAGAGAGAGAGAGAGAGTAGTTGTTTGTACTATTAATTGCTGGAAACAAAAGCAGCAGTTCTTCAAACAAGCGCTGACTCCTCTTTGCATATTTGCATATTCATGAGAGTGAAACTTTTTCTTTTTCTTTTTCTTTTTTTTTTTAAATCTCAGTTGTTTGCAGGAGTGTGGTGGGTTTGCAAGGGTTATTTGTTTCTTGTGACATTCTGTGAGTTTTTCCTGAATGCCAGCCATTCAGAATAGCCCAGCTAGGGTTAACATGAATGCATGCACAATCACACACACACATGCACATTTTACTGCAAGGATGTACGTGTAGAATTGCCAGGATTACTGTAAACCTCTCCTACGGAAAGGGCTATCCAGGGTGCCCTTTGTTGGTTTGATGGTTGTCACTTACTTTTCTTCCACATATACTGTACATACATATACATGCTTTCTTTGCACATACAGTACATACAGAAAACATGGGTAACCATGATGTTCAGGTGTGGACAGGAACAGGCAAGAAGTCACACACACACACACACACTATTTTCCTTTTCCACTATTCCAGTGGACAATCTGATCATCTTCTGATTACTGTGTGTGTGTTTGTGCCTTCATATCTGTTTACATCTCTACATTCAAACTACAAGCAAGGTAAAGCATAGACAGACACTAAAGCATCCGGTGCACCCACACACACACACACACACACACATTACTGTACACACACGCACAAGCACTACAAAAGACGGGGAAAGTAAGACATTGAAGTAACAAAACGCAGCAGCAGCAGAAACAAGCGGGCAACAAAGCGAAGGCTTGTTATTAATGGAGCGTTGTCGAGCGAGGTGTTTATTTTCGACACGTGTGCTAGTTAACGGCAACAAACACTCTCTGTGTTATACACAGGGCCAAAACAACACGCTCGGGGACCGCACAGAGCCAAACAAATGATGTCTTTTTTTAGTTAATCGTATATTTATACAATAGAAGAAAGGGGAAAATGCAGGGTAGAGCGAGCAGGCGCGCCACATGCGTCAATAGGTAAGGGTGTGGAATTAGGAGATGAGGCAAGAGAGTATGTTTTAGAGAGGAGGTTTTGGTAAACTGCAGGTGGATGTATGGAGGTGATTAAAGTGCCTTTGTCGATAACAGTCACCATTTATATTTGTCAGCCCTTTGAGAATTGAGTCTACACTTGAACATGTAGTTTTTGTTACAATGAAAAGCAATGATAAAGCATAAGGTGACCGTTTTGAGACCAGTTAGTCAAGTGTAAACAAAAACAAGCATATCAAGGCATTCCTGGGGGTGAGGCAGTATGTGGATGGATGGTGTAATGGAATAAAGAAGTGTTGCTTACCTTAATTGTTATGTTGGAGATCTCAAGTTGCCTACAGATCTTCACCTCATCGTTCAAAACTGTCCTGCTGGACGAGTAAGCTTTAGACCATCTGTAACTGACCCCTACTACAGTGAGCAGCCCTCATTAATCACACTGTAATTACTGTGAAGGATTCCTGCAGCTGCTTCACCGTAAAAGCCACAATCGGTTCTCTTGCTTAAAAGCTTTTACGGTGAAGCAGCTGCAGGAAGTGCAATAATAGAATTCTAACATAATAAAGACAGAGCAGTGGTGAAGCAAGTAAACAATTTCAGTCACGGCAACAAAAACTTGCACTGATACTGCAGTGGTTTGATTGGATATCACAGAATAAATGCATCGTAAATGTCAACCATACAGTGTTTTGATCTGAACATTTTATCTTTTTATATAGGACGTTTTAGTTCCAAAATAATTTAGAGGCAGTGTTGAGTAAACTGATGAGATAAAATCAAATTTGAAATTTTTAATGCACTGATAATAATAATGCCATCTGACTTGTGCAGCAATACATCGTTTGGTGCATGGAAAAGATACAAATACAAGTTTTATACAACTATTCTATCCTTCAGTCATCTACTGCAGTGGTTCCCCACCTTTTTGGCTTGTGACCCCTTAGAACAAAGCAATATGTGCTTGCGACCCCATAACCAGTAATCCCCCCCCAAAAATTAAAAAAAATGATAATAGTAAAATAAAATCATTTGGAGCAGCAGAAATATTTTTTTTTCTCTGTTCCTATCCTGTTAGTCATCTTGCTACCCCTTATCTACCCTGTGACAGGTTGTCCCATTGAGTGTATTATGATCATCTGACAACTTCCAACAAAAAGCATTTACACAGTGCACTTCATTATGTTACATGCATATTTCTTCATTACTGCTGATATAATACTTTTTAACATTTCAGGTTCTTAAACCATTATAAGGCACTATAATTAATCATAATGCACTGTGTCCTGATAAAGCAATGCACCCAGATAATCTCTTCTTAATCTGTATTTTGTGTCTGTTTCCTCATTTGTTTTTTAATAATAATAATAATAATAATAATAATAACTTTATTTATATAGCACCTTTCAAAAACAAAGTTACAAAGTGCTTCCAAAAACAATAATAAAAGCCAATAAGAGCCAAAACATAAAGTTTGAGTTTTAAGAACAGATTTACCTTCATACTTACTTACTACTTAATGCACTGTGCCCTGATATTGCACTGTGTGCAATACCAGCAATATACTGTAGGTTAGGGGTTCAGTATGCTTCAAGCAAACAAGTTCAAACAAACTGTTCTGAGAGGCCACACTAGTGATTGTCAGATGTCAGTTTCTGAAAGTTTCAGAAATGGTCAGACACAGCCCCCCCAATCCTGATGTCAGAAGACTGTGGGGGGAGCAGGTTGTACAAGCTGTTGGACAACACAACAAGCACTTGGTTTAAAGCATGCCAATGCCTTTACACAGAAAAGCACACAGAAAGTGTCAGATTTAACATTTGGACAATTTTCTATTTATTTCTACCATTTGAGAGTCTGTATGTGCTTTTCCATATAGTGATACACTGCTGCGGCATGTTTGCATTTGTGCTGCGACACATAGTATATATTTGTGTATATATATTTGTATGTGTGCAGAAGAATGAAGTTTGAGCCTTATCGTTGTTTATTCTTAGATTCTCAAACTAAGACCTAAAGCTCCTGCCGTTCAAACAGGGAAACCCCCCTGCGGCTGTAAGATCCAGCCTCCCCACCTGTCAATCTCCTCTCTGCCCCAGGGCCATACCGAGACTGTCCGGGGGTGGGGTTGATATTAGCGGTATCGCCTTTTTCCACCCCTAAGTTGTTTATTTTCATTTTAAGCTGACATTTTAATACACCACTGTGCAGCTTGTCTGATCCTTTGCCAAAAATGAGGCAAAAAAAATCTCCCCTCACACAGTTGTCAGCTAGAGGCAAAAAGGCCGAATCTGAGGTTTGACGAAACAGAAGACCATAATGATCGCTAGCATCTGTCTGGCTGTGCATGTGTACGTTTAGGGCACTGTGTGTGTTTTGATGGAGGGGTGGGGGTATAGGCGTGTACACACAAATATGTGCCTTCAAGGTCATTTTGATTACAAAGCTACTGTAACTTTGGGTAAATTGCCAGTTCTCTTTGGGTTTGGGTGGGTTTTTGAAGGTTGGAGCTGATATTCTGCCCTGTCACAGTATGTTCCCTGTCTTTAGACAGTTTAATGACAACAAGCTCCAAGTCAGTATTTCCCAATTTTTTCATTCTCAGGATGGAAAAGCCTTCAAAACCGCATTTAGACTGATTCTTGAAAGGTCGGTTTTTATCCAAATTACAAAACAATGTGTTTTCTCAGTTATCTCTAGTGGTATCTAGTCATGCAAATAGTTTTGGCTTCATTTGTCCAGATTTCGTATTATCTATTTCTGAGATTTCTGACTCCACCCCAACACAATAGATTTCATTGGAACCACTTTCTTCCAAAGAAATAGTCCCTATGAAAACTGTTGACAGTGTGTCCTGTGGATTACCCAGAGTAACAGAGACAGTTTTTGTGAAAAGACACATTGTGGTTGATTTTTTTGAAATATTAATAAGATTTTACTTTCAGGAAAAGGATACCACAGGAGCAGGCACTATAAGTAGAAACATCTCATTCAACAAGACAGAACCACCACTGACAGGATGAATGCACACTCCTGGACTACATACTGCAAGAACAGGTAAAAATGCACAGACTAACCGCAGACAGGGATTATTATTACTAATGGTCAAAAAGAAAACAACATGCTGGGACACTGAGCTGGCATACACACACTGTACAGTAAACAATAACACAATGCACATAACTAGTCACATAACATTTGGGCAAACCAACAACTGTGTGTCTGCTGACAACTAATGGTCACTTAATCAGTTTGAAGAAATGTGCACTCACTGGTCACAGAACAACAATCCACCTGCTTTTGTTATTAACTGAAAAAAAACCCATCTATCTTAGTGTCGATGAGCTGTCCTTCGATTTGCCCGCCCTTGCTCGTTTTAAACAAAGCCATCCATTTAGACTGCCCAGAACAAGACCGCAGGGCAAGAGCTAACACGTCTTCCTCATGACCTTAACCAAATCTGCTGAAATTTAACAATACAGGCAAACTTTCTTTCTCCGACATATGATGAACTTTGAGCAACCAGTCAAAATATGGGGTCACCTGGGGTATACAATTACAATTATTTATCATTTTAATAATAATCAACCTTGTTAGATTCACTTAAAAAAAAGTCTAACAATTTATTATTAATTTGTTTCAGTAAAAAAATGAACAAAGGGAAATTTCAGGGGGTGCGTAGAATCAGTTTGGCATATTTTAGGCTGTGCTCAAGCACCCCTTCAGCACCGCTGCCGCTGTGCCTCATTTTAAGGGGATTTGCAATTCTATTTAAGTGCAGGCAGGTTTCATTCAGCTTTTACAAACTTGGCAACCCTGAAGCTGTTAAATAATATTACATCCTGACTTTTGTACAGTACGTTTGCATTAACCAGTTTATTTGCCATAACCACAATCTTTCCCTGGCTGTAACTGTTGCAATGAGCAGATATTGTGGAAAAGTGAGAATTAAAAAAAACATTGAACACAATCCAGGGTTTTTCAGAATCGCCATTCTCATCCAGCAATATAATATATGATATATGGTTGTTACTGTTTATTAGAAAATCAATATTTCATCCGCCTGTCCACATTACACCTTTTCTCCTTTGATTCGATGCATTTCTGCCAACTGTGTTTTAGGACTGCAAATGCAGTGATGCAGTGATTGCAACTTCAAATGCATCCGCTTAATTCTTAATGTTTTCTGGGTCTTTACACACAGTTCTCTTTTGTTGTCACACAACTCTCACATAGAAAATGTGGTTTGCAAAACATTTAACACGAGTGTAGACACGGAGTACAGATTTCAAATGCATTCAAATGAATCTTCTGCTCATGATATTTTAAATCTTGTTCCCAATGAAGAGAAGTCTGTTGTGTCGACTTCCAAAGGCACAAAAGTTTTGACTCTATAATCAGTATGAAGTCTCATGTAAAGAGACACAGCAGGTTGGTTACCTGGTGTTTGCTAAACGATGTGGATACAAAGAGAGAAGGAAAAGCAGCTGTGATGTACAGTAGGTGTGTGTGACTGTAAGGTGGGAGAACAGTTGGAACTTTGTTCCAAAGTTGTGCTGAACAATGTGAGGTTTTATCAGACTGTAAGTGCAGCAGTTTATGAGTGTGAATTTAAGAATATTAATGTTTTTTTTTTGTCAAATCTCATGTCCAGGTCACGGTGAGATCATGGACTAAGCCCGTGTCACTGTAGTCATGCTAAGGCTTGATTTGTCACACAATCAAGTGTAATGTGCAGTGCTGTTGTAGTTAAAATGCATTTAGATTCCTTATGTTAAACACAAGCGCCTGCACAAACAGCCACACGACATTAGACAAAACACTGTCTTCAAAGTGCGATTGGAAACATCATAATTACAAGTTGAGTGCACATGAATAACTGAACAGTAGTAAACAACACTGGGAAAGTTGGTAAATGATACATTTAGGTGGCAGTTGAAGTGTTGCACATGGTATATAATGCTTTGTGTTTCCACTGCCATTTGAGATTTTATATTAAAATGTGTTCATCCTCATTCTGATATTTAAAATTTAAAATGAGCATTTTTAAAAATTCTCACTTCTGATCAAAAGAACTAAAATGCATCAGGAGGCATTTTTTGCTTCTGGACTTTGATGTACAACTTCCAGGAAGTGCTTTAGGCCATCAACAGGTACACACACATTTACCCATGATCATACACACTCACACACACGCTCAAAGCCATCAGTGTGACCAGCGACCCCGTGACCTTGTGAGTGTCTCAATTCTGGCACTTAAGCCCCTCTGTCTTTCTTCAAAGGCTGGCTAATGCTTTCCCCGAGGGCTAACACTGGCACAAACTGGCCCCCACCTCCATCTATCTGCTCCCCCTTCACTCTATCTCTTTCTCTATGTTTGTGTTTTTTTCCTCCTCTTCTCGTTGATCCCTCCTTCTCTACCATTCCCAAACCCTCTTTCTCTTTTTTTCACTGCCCTCCAATATCTCACTCTTTTTTTCTTTCTGTCCCTCTTTATTCCCAGTCGTGTTCTCTCACCCCACCCCCCTCTCCTCCCCCTCCCCCTCTTCTTCTTCTCTCTACTTTTTGCATGGTGTTCAGCGGGGGAGCCACGGGGCAGAGAAATAATTCAAAGTCTTTGCATATTGCAGGCGCTCTGGTCAGCAGCGGAGCCCCATTGCACTGACACATTAGTTTATCTGGACTGACCTAGCAAACAGCCTACGCCATGACAAATAGCCTGGATGCTGCTGCGCGCACACACACACACACACACACACACACACACACACACTCACGCACACACAGAGAAGACAGGCATATGCAGAACACACACCCTGCCACTGTCTGTGGGCCGGGAAGCATGCGTGCCTGCGGAGCAGACAGCTTTAAAGAAATCTCCAACCGAAAAAAGAAGGAGAGAAAAAAAAACAAATGAAAGCGGCAAGGGAGAGAGGGGGTAAAAATAAAGATAAAAAAACTAGAGAGATGTACTGTAGCATCCCTTTAGGTAACAGCATTGTTTAATTTTTAATCACTTTGCCGTCCTCAACATTCCTCAGCTCTTTTTTGCATATTCTATATATAAATATATAATTAATGTCTGAGAGGCAGATAAAAGAAAAAAATACAATTCTCACAAGAGCGTCTGAGAATCATTTGTTGTTCTCAAGAACAAATTAATGCCAACGATAAAAAAGTGGAGTTGCTGAGGCCACGCTTTTTTCACCCCCCCTTTTCTTTTTGTAAAACTTTCGCACATCACATGTTCCTTTGTTCCACAGGCGAAGCTTTGCTGGTCATTTTGGTGTGTTTCTGGAGCAAATCGTCTCCTGGAGCAGGCGGGCTGCAGGCTGGCAGCTACTGTATGCACCACTGGGAGGACAGAGAAGACTGGTGGAGAAGTGAGCCAAGGCTGGAGCTGCTGTGGTGGTGCGGCTGCTGGTGATGGATGCCAATCAGAGGCAGCCTTATGCTAGCAGCGTACAGTGGAACTCCACCTATTACAAAGACAGTGACGAAGACGTTTTCATGTTTCGTTGCTGTCCCTGTTATGACCCCGGGGCATGTTTGTTTTGATGTTTGATTTCACAGATCTCTCTCTTCTCCCCTCCTGCTCGGAGTGTGTGCATGTGTGTGTGAGGGTGATGAGCAACAGGTGGTTCCCCATGATTGGTCCGTTTGAAGAGATTGCTGCTTCCGGATTGGACAAGCTAATGACATCATTCCATTTAAACCCCTGCTGACAGCAACCTTCCACCTCCGCCACTTCCAACAATTGTAAACATTGCACTGTAAATATGGAGCACTTATAGTAGCAATTCTGAAGTTGAACACTTTTCTCCTGTTTTTTGTTGAGGAGTTTAGGTTAAAGTGATTTATTTAAAATTTTGTTTTTGCAAGGGAATTTTGGGGTTTGGTATTAGTGAACCTTTGTCTATTGTTTTGGCCAATGCTCATCTCCGAGGTTTATAATAAACTGCTGCTTTGAAGTTCGATTCATACTAAGCAGCTGGCCATTCTTGGGAGTGGGATGAGTGGGGGAGTTACACAGCATGTTATGTCTAGGTTCCCCCTAGACCGAAGAAACCTTTGTATGGATGAATTATTAATTATTAATGTGTTTTTCCTAATTGTATATCTTTCAGTGTAATGATCCCAGATATGGAAGAAATGTACAGAGTATTGTCTACATTAGGGAAAATGCAGAAATGTGACCAGTGATGCTGTAGCTCCGCAGTAACAAATCAGACCAGTTATGACTTGAAGTTATTTAAAGCAGAGTTCTATTATTGTTGACATGATTTCCTTAAAGTAACAATTCAAATCATTCCTCTGTGTTAAATGTTTTTCTCTTTCTATAAGTGTTGGTCTGTGATATCTATATTTGTTTCATTACTGTCCATATTTGGTGCTAAGTGCTTATTACTGTGGCGATTCTGTAGTGAACTTCCCACAGGTCACCTGTGAAACGCATACGATGGTGGCGAAGAGAGACACGGGGGTGACATTTTTGCACTCCTGATGTAAATCTATATCTTTCTGACCCTTCTAAATGACTTTTTACATCCCAGTTGATTCATTTCCAGATTAAAGTAAATATTATAGAACTCCTTCCCACAGGATCTGTGCAGTTTAATATGTAGAAGGGACAAGGCACAGGACTGAGAGGGTGATACGTTGTTTGAGCATATTTAAACACTATGCTGACAACATCACTTATTTTTCTGATCATCAAGGAGCTCAATTTTATCCCACAGGTTCTTTAGGTTGGTTTTACATTTTAGCATGTAATGGCAACCCAAGGACAAATACAGTTATTTCAGTTATTTAGTATTGCACTTCCATAAAGTTAGGGGACTTATTTAAAGGGGGACAAATTTAAAATAATAATTATAATAATAATTGAAGCAGTAGAGGCTGAGATATTGTGACTCTAGTATGAGTCAAACTCCAAAACATTTGATCCTACACTTCCCATAATGCAACTTGATAGTGTCTTTCATTAGAGTCTCCCTGCCTTGTAGAAACCCACATCATTCAAACTCCATGCCCCAAGTTTGTAGGGCAGGTTTTCTGTTAAAAATGTGTATCATGTCCACCTGGACTTCACCTCAAAAAGACCAGCTAATGTTTTATATATATATATATATATATATATATATATATATACTGTATATACTGTATATATACTGTTTAAATATATGAACCCACTCGTCCTTTTCCCTTCAATTCCTGGCTTTTCTCCCTCTCGCTCTTTGAACTGTTCGAGCAGCGAGGCTCAGGGTGTTAGCAGGGAATTTGTCCAGCTTTGACAGGGCAGAGTCATTTTTCCTCAGCGCTCTTTGAAGAGCTGCCGCTTATCGACACCAGGGCTAAGCGTCGGCCCTCTGGGCCCGAGTTCCGGCACCGCTGGGAGCGCGGTGAGGCTAGCCTGCATCACAATGTGGTCACACACACACACATGCACAGTGTGTTGCTCACACACTCAACCTGTAATAAACTCAGTACAAGTACACATGTACATACATCCGTACACAAAGACTGAGAAGCAGGCGTGCACGCAAACATATGCATGTAAAGAAGACACACGTGCAATCACAAATCACGCACACAGGAAGACATTTGCAAGAAAGATGTAGTGACATTTGGATGTGTGAGGAAAGAGATAATAGGGATGATGGAGATATGGGCACAAGCATATGCACACACTCTCACACACATGCATACACACACACTAACCTTTTCCCTTGGCATACAAGAGAGGAAAACATAGAAATGCTTGCAAGAGGAAGATCAATGGGGCTTTGTGGCCTCATGGTGTGAAAGAGGTGAGCTGAGGAAGGTGGAATTTCATATTGGGATCTAACATCTATTGTGGAGAATGGACCATTGCTTCAGTCTGCAACTCAGATTCAACAGACAAACATTCCCCTGTTTTGGCTGTGAACTTCAACCTGCTGCATCCTCCAAGTTTCAGTTCAGTTGGCTTTTTGATCACTTTATAGTTGCATTACAATACGACCATGGTTATGATGCCTGAACCCATGAACTCTAACTATTTTTAAGAAGATCACCATGCTCACGACACAATAATAGGTTGCAAGAAGGCCTAAACATCAAATTTTGAGAAAAGAATGCCCTGCTCACTTGTCTCCAATGCAAGTATTTAATCAAAAAGCCGAGCTTTTTGTCACTAGACCTTCACCACGACAAATTTAATAAAAGCTACTGTAATCTCTGAACTCTCTGAAGATGCAAGTTCAGATAGAAAATACAGTTCACAATTGTAGTTTCCAATGTCCTAACACATAGGAAGCTCCACAGACAGAACATATCACAAAAACCGAGGATAAATCAATGCATCAATACAAATCTAAATAATGGAAATACATTATATAACAGAAGTAATTGACGGGAAATAAACACTGCACAAACATTGGGAAAATCCATCATAAAGTGAAATACATTTAAAGTCCACATTTAAACTGGCAGGATGTAGAGAGCCTAACGAGTGTATCCAGCTCGGTTCTCTTTGGCAAAGGTTTGTCTACAACTTCTCAACTCTGTCCATTACATGTTTGTGACATTGTATGCAAAGGTTTCAACACACGTTGCATGTTTAAACTCATTAACCTGAATATAAAAAGGTTGTTGCCGGTCTTTTCATTGCATCTTGTAGGCAAAATAAGAGTAAGAGTCTACAGCCATGCTAACTGCTTGAGCTAAATGCTAACATCAGCATGCTAACAGGCTCACAATATTAAGATGCTGATGTTTAGCAGGTATAATGTTTACCAGGTTCGACATCTTAGTTTAGCATGTTAGCATGCTAACATTTGCTAATTAGCATGTTAGCATAAAACATACAGCTGAGGCTGATGGCAATACTATTAGTTTTGCTGGTCTTTTGTCACGAACCAAAGTACTGAACACACTAAAATGTTGACCTGGTGGTGGCGCTAGATGAAAAGTCAGAGCATCACCAAAGTTGGTACAGTTTATCCTGAGGAGGACATGAATGTCTGTAAAGTTTCCATTCAAGAAATGTGAAAACATCTGTTTGTCAGCTGGCTAGTGACATTAAAGAAAAAGTCAAACGATCACCAAAGTCAGTAGGATTCATCTTCTGGGGACCATGACCGTCTGTACAATGTTTCACGGCAATCCATCCAATAACTGTAGAGATATTTCATTCAGGGCCAAAGTGGTGGACTGACAGACCGACATTGCCCCCCCTGGAGCTACACAGCTGGCGTGGTCTATTCCTTTAAGATCTGTTGTTGATCATTTAAGAAGTAACTGTTCTGTTAATGCTGAAGATTCATTCTGTTATAACTGGTTGCTTGTTTCTGTTCAAGGTAAAATGAGGCTGGACCATAGCATGCATCAGTCAGAGGAATAACACTGGAAAAAAAAACACTGGACAGGTTACCATTCAATCACAGAGCAAAGATAATCCCTCATCTGTAGAGTCCCAGAGACGTGGAGAATCTATGCCAAGGAGCAGTGAAGCTTTTCTGGGGGCTAAAAAAAAACACTTTCTTGTGTCCTTTCATTTGTTGCCTATCTGTATGTGGACTGTCGAAAGAAAAACACACGAAACAAATCCATGTACATATAAGCAACACAAGCACGCAAAATCATCTTTTTGCACAAGTTCATTCCACTTAGAGTAGAGTTTGCATAATAACATCTCTATGTCAACTCTTCATTTTGTCCTTTCTATAGACTCTGCAGAAGGGAGTGATAAGTCACAAATCTTATGGTGTAAAATACTACTGGGAGAGAACTCTGCAACTATACAGTGCAGAGGTTTTAAGGGACAAATGAACCACTCTGAGAATCTCAGCTTTTCTGAGGTCACATCTGGGTATGTACAAAAATTCTTTCTGAAACAGTGAATCCTTTGCAGCGGCCTTACACCTAAACAATGTATGTCATATCTTTGCTATGCTGCCTAAAAGAGACACAGACCATGTCATGATGAGCGAGTCGGCCTTGGCTGTAAAATGCTAATAATGGAATGGCTTAGACTATCGCCTGGAAGAAGATTAGAGTCCAAGGCTAAAGCCAGGAGAAAGGCCGGTAACATTTGATAAAGACAGAGTGGAGAAAGGCAAGGTAACTTAAAGAGAAGAAGGTAAAAGAGGGATATCTGAGGATTTCGGGGAATGATAAAAAGCCAGGGATTGTAGAAGTAGAAAGACTAAACTAGCTTTATCATTGTGGAGGAATTTAAAGCAGATGAGGTTGAGGTTTTTTCACACGATTGTCCCTCATCACAGCCACGCTGGAAATATTTTATGGCTGTTGACGGACGACTTTAAAAATCAACTTTCACCTTCTAATTGCAGTCTTGTAGTGTCTGATTGGAATGATACTTTGAAGATAACAGGCCCAAAATTAATTTCTCCTTCATTATCTACAATCTCTTCGCATGCATAAGATGCCAGTGCAATTTGAGCTAAATCTGGCTATCAGAAGAAGGACAGGCAAAAAAAGTGAAAAGTGCAAATGAGAGAAATAGAAAATGTAAAAAAGATAAAAATGTCCATACGTTTCAGAGGCCGGCTATCTCTCCCTCTCACTTTCTCTCCCAGCTTCTGTCTGTGTCTCTCTCCCTCTCTGGTTCCAGCACTGACCCCACTCATTAAAGCTGATTAAAACTTTTCCAGAGAGCGCTGTTTGCCCTCAGAAGATGATAACCTCTACAAGGCTGCTACATAAAAGAATAATAGCCGACTACAAAAGAGGGTTGGACAAAGAAAAAACCCCTTCGCCCGGGCCCAGCAAGGCCCCAATTGGAACATTTTAGAAAATTAATGAAATTTTAGATCAAATGAATTATAAATTAAGGAGAGGGAGAGAGGAAAAAAAGATGAATAAGTCATAAGAAAATGTACTCTTGCTATCAAACTGTAGGAACATGTTATCCTCCACCAGGCTTGAAGAAACAGGGTCAGGTTCAAGCCATGCGGATTGGGAGGAAAACAAAGGTCCCCACTCGGCTTTGAAGATAATTGTTGCAACTGTACTTGAAAGGGGACTCTGGCCCCAGCCCCTACTGAGAGGGATCCACTTTGACTCACTCACTGTTTTTGTTGTTTTGTTGTTCGCCGTTGTTTTTTGGCGTAGCGGCAGCGGGGATTTGCGACATTTGGGAATGCTCCTTTTTAACAGAAATTACATCAAATGCAAGCTCAGGCTGAATGTGTGGCACTCTGGCTTCTTCTATCTAATTAATAAAATCCCCTTTAATGTGGTATTAAAAATAAAAAAAGGAGGCAGTGTGGTGGAGGGGACATAAATTGGTTTGTGCGAAGTTGGAAGCCTCGGAAAAGTTGCGGTTTGTTGGAGTTTTTTTCATTTTCCGTGTGTGAGGTGGTGGCTGCCGCGTGACAGGACTCACATGACATTATCAGAGACGCGTGTGACTCCCCTTGATATTTGTCATGTTCGCATTCAGAGGCAGTCAAATGGGATTCTGAAAAATTCATAAAAGTGAGAGCTTGGCCTGTGTCAGCTGTCATTTTGTACTGGGAAGTCTAAGGTTACATGTTGCTGAAGTGTTGGTTGAAGTACTTAACAACAGCGCACTCTGTCTGTCTCACACACACACACACACACACACACACACACACACACACACACACATAGAAGGCCTGCCACACACTAACACAGCTGAAGGGTGTTAAATGGATCATTAGCACTGAGCTGAAGAGGCACTCGACCTTTCTCCAGCAGGGGTCAGAGGTCACGGGCCTGAGGAAACAAACCACTCTGTGATCAAAGGGCGGTCAACACTGGTCAGCCGTGCTGAGTTCATTCACTTTTACAAGCTAACCTCAGCTGTGTGTGTGTGTGTGTGTGTGTGTGTTCTCAGAGAACGCAACAGCAGGATTTACAGCCAGAATCTTTAACTGGCCGTCAAACTCATTCTGATTTTTAATTTCCCAACTTTTTCTCTTTGTTTAAATTCTTACACTCAACTTATTCTGAATCCTTGCATGAACTCAGAATCATAGCACTAACTTATCATTATTAATTATGGCTAATAATAATAATAATAATAATAATAATAATAAATTACAGTTAAAAATTCATGTAAGAGAATAATATCAGCTTTTGAAGTTTCTTCCTCTCTCTCACTTCTCAGTGCTGTGGCTGCCGATCCTCCAAGACACAATTCAAAGGGCTTATTCTGTTTGACCATGAACACTGAGTAGTGAGGGTGAATGCTTGAAATTCTCATTAACACCAGCAAAGCACTATCTTCAACAAATGACTCACTTCTCAGGCTTTATACAACTGAATTTAAGAAATCACATTGCTATTGTGCTATAAATGTGTGACCACTACAGAGCCATTCTCTTCACTAACATTTGGATTTTAAATATCTTCCATGAGCTTTCTTGAATTGGACCTTCTCTGACTGTGATGGCATTGATATATACAGTACAGAAACACTGATGGAGCAAATCAGCCTTAACAAACACTGTGTCTTGTCTCTCTGTAATGTCTTTGACTAAAATACAATTTGAAAATAAAAACTTTAACGAAATCTCTAGATATTATTTTTACGAATAAAGAGGACAAACAACCACATTAATCCATGACTTGTATTCCGGTGCGCCCCCGTCATCTCCCCAGTGGCACACCAGCAGTGCAGCGTCAACGGAGCCGGAGCCTGGAGCTAGCCAAACCCTTCAGCCTCAGGAGTTCAGAGTGAGAAGGTGAGAAGGTGGAAAAATAAATGAGAGCAACTTTGGGCTTAGAAGGAGAAAGAAAAGTTGATATTTTGACCCATGTTTGCCACCGAAAGGAAGAGAGCGTGTGTAGTAGTGTTGGGGAAAAAAGTGGCTTCATTTACAGTATCTGAAGGCTACACTTTGATTTTTTTGTGGTAAGTGACGTGTTTTATCTTTTTGATAGTATTCCCTATGCAGTTTTCACATCAAGATAAATACGCAATTTCGAACATGTTTCATGTCTGGATTTATTACTTAAATTCTCTCAGAGAACACACTCCCTATTTGCATTTTTGAAACAGAAGCTTTCTTAATGATACAACCGTTTCATTTTGTGGCCAATTATCCTTGAAGTTGGCTGAGGTTCGGCTCAAATGCTCATACTTAGACTAGAGTAAAACTAGACACATTTTTTTATACCGATTGTCACGGCTGTTTGTCGAGTGAAACTAGACTGAAATGTCCACAGTTTTTGTAGACAAAAACTAAAGCATATAAAATGACTAAAACTCACATGGACTACTAAATCTAGTCCAGACTAAATCTAAGTAAGTAGCGCTGAGGATGAAACATAACCCATAACATAACTGGCCAACTGGCGTAACCAGTTTGACTTTCTCGCTGATAGTGATACAACAGCCATTAACACTGAGCTTTTTTGTTCCTTTTCAGTGCACCTATTATGGGTGCTACTGCAATTAAGCCTGCTAGATACATTTCTCTCTGACGTCAAGCTACGCAAAAAGTTTTTCCACTGAAAAAATGAGCACAGCATGCTCACCCTAGAAAGCTGACCAACAAGGTAGCAACTACTTTTTATCTGGTATTTACTGACCCTTAGTTTTTGTGAAACCCATGACATTTTTTTTGGCTTATCCATCGATTATCCATATGAAGGTCCAGGTCTTTGACTGCACTCTCATTGTCTTCTCCCCTTCAGATTCTCAGTAAAGGCAGTGAACAGCAGCCAGCAGCATGTCAGCTTTCAAAAAGGAAGGTAAAGTGAAGTACAGAGGCGTACAGAGAATGGTTGCAAACACCATCTTCGCACTAGCAGGTACCTCGGTCAAAATCCCCCGAGGCTGACATGTTATTCCCCTGTTTGAGACAATAACTTGCCCTTTGAGCCATCCAACTATGTGTGTGTGTGTGTGTGTGTGTGTGTGAGAGAGACAGTGTGTTGGATATTGTGCTTGTGTTGAGTATAATAGAAAGCCAAAGAAAACATTCCCCTCCCGATCATACCCTGACGTGTGTGTGTTTGTATGTGTGTAAGAGAGAGAGAGAATGACAGTGGATATCTCTCTCCCTCTCATAGCCGGCGTGCTCACTGAGACAGGAAAGAATTGGGTTAACAATAGATAATCGGACATGTGGTGCTAGTCTTCCTTACAATAGGCCGTCGCTGGCGCTCACAGCTTGTTACCGTATGCTCCTCAATAATTAATGTGCTCCTCCCTGGCTGCTCTGCTACATGCCAAACTTTGATATAAGGTTACTCCGCTTTGGATCCCGCCACAGGAGGGGTGGCTGCTCTTCAGCACAGCGTTTCATGTCTTCCTATTTTAAATGCCCTTATAGGCTCCTCTCCAGTTTGGCCCTAGGTGCCCTTAGGAGCAGGTTCCCATCAAGGTCACAAGACTAATCTTTTTCTAGTAAGAATGATGGCCCTTCCAACTTCCTGTTACAGTTTTCACACCTTCAGTCGATTGTAAACTTTTGCTCTGGGGAGCAGCATTGTCGCAGATATTTTTCTCAAAAGGTCATTTTGGTGCCGGCTATTTGTGAGGCTTGTATATAAATGTTCATAGTTTATACAGTTTGAGCTTCAATAAGTAGTAACTGCAGAAGTCTTCTCAGTTGTATTTCAAATGAAATTTATCCACTCTGAAGCTAAGATGCTGTTTCCACAAATATGTCCAACAATTCTTTTGTCCTCTTTTGCAAAATGGGACAAAAAGCATAATGGCTATAGTATCATTATTGTTCACATTTTCTTAAACAAAAAGTGAAGAGAAGCCAAATTTAAATTTGACCCTTACATTGTTATATTGTTTACTTTTTTTTTTCTGGCAGGAATGAACTTTAATACATAATTGTACTTCCCTCAGACAATCTCCACAAACAGCTGAAAGAAAAAAGAAGAAAAATATTTGCGACAATGCTGCTCCCCAGAGCAAAAGTTTAAGATCGACTGCTATATTAAGTGTGAAAACTGAAACAGGAAGTTGGCAGGCCCCTCACTGTTCTGACATATGCAGAAACCCCCCTACGCACAGGGATCTGTCAGTCAGTTTCAGGGGCACAGCTGCAGCAGGGCATGGGGAGAATTAGCCCCCTACTGTGCCCCCCACACCCTACCCGTCCATCTCCACCCACAAACCTTCCCTCCCTCCACCACTCATTCTTCCACCCATTCGCCCCCTAACCGAGGGGCCTTCTTTTCCTTTGGCCCTAATCATGGATTTTCTCAAAATAATGTGGTTTATTTTAGTAACGGGGCAGGTCGGAGTCAGGCTCGTCAAGGCTGTCCCTTTGCTGCAGAAAAATCATGTGACAGGAAAATACATCTCTGATGGTACTATAGCAAGGCAGAGTAAGTGCTAATAACTTGTAGTCAAGTGTCTCTCTTGCACAGTTTTATCAGTGATTTGTTTGGTTTGTACGTCTGCTCTGTATGCCTAAGGTCTTGGAGTCTTTATTCCTTCTCCTCACATATTGTAACACATTTGTGGCGAGGAGAAGATGGACAGCGGATGGAGAGATGACTGACAACCGAATGAAAAAGAGAGGAGGATAATAAATATGTAACATGTGCGTGGTAAGGAACGCAGCAGTCATTTTCTCTGCTTGCAGTCCTAATAGCGAGGGAATGAGTGGCCATCTCTCTACACCAGGGATTATGTCGGTCAGCATTTGTGTGCGGAAGGGTTTAGGGGTTCACACCAGATTAGGGACTGGAGGATTAAATTAGGAGACTTCAAGAAAATCCCTCAGACTCCGCTCTGTTTATCCCTGTGTAGGCAAACACCAGTTTAACTTTGCCATAAATACTGTCGTGTGTATCAGTGGTCAAAGTACATTAAGTACTTATGCACTTTTAATTACCGGAAAGGGTTTTTTGATCAAATGACATTGCAAAAAGAGAAGAAAAAAAAGAGAAATTCTGTTTCTTGATTCCTGAACCATTAACATACTGTTTTTTTTTTTAGTTAACTTAAAAAAAAGGGTTGCTTACTTGCTCAAGTTGGCAGACTGTGAAGAAATGAATGAATTCTTAGAGGATTATTGATTTATTTTGCCTTAAACTAGCAAGTACAAGTTTAGTGGAACTGTAGAAGGTTCCATGAAATGCAAATACTTTTTGTAGTGCAATAAGTTAGTATGTAATGCTTACAAATGGGTCAAAAATGAGATAATTCAGTTGTTCCTTTGGCTTTTCCATGTATTTTACTAAGAGGAGCATTATCACACAATCACAACATCATGATTCATATCATATTTGCACTTCACTCCCTGCATGTCCCTCCCTGGAGAGCATGTGTGTGACAGGCCTGTTAGTACTCCTGCATTCAAATCCAACATTTCCTTTCATGTATGGCATTGCACCACATGGCTGACCACAAACCAGCCTGCAAGAAATCTCTAAAATAAACATCTGTGCTTTCTTTGAGCATGCCTCGATATCTATATGTGGTGCTCAGGCCCGTGTTTTACTGAAAGGTCCAGGACCCTTAATGACCTTGACATCTTATGCTTAAGCAAAGAAGATAAACCACGTTTTATACCTTCGTTTCTTTTAAAGAAAGCATCCGTTCACCAAATCAGAGGGTGAACGCTCGCAAACCCAAACACTGGACCGCATAATGACAGCCAAGGCCTCTGGCAAAGAGGCCACAGAGGTTGTAAAATGATGTGGGGAGGGAGGGAGTGGGGAATGACCAGTGCTTAAGTATGGGTTTCCTTCTGGGTTATACATGTCTTTATGTGTGTGCAGGCCTTGTGATCAGCGAGCCCCAGAGTGGAACGGTCGCCTCAAATAGAGTGCGATAAGCAGCTTCATAAGTCATAAGCCTGAGAACCGTGTGACAATCTGCTGCTCAGTGGGAAGGGAAGTGATGCCACACCGGTGTCAGGGAGGAAACAGGAATCCTTGCCTGTACTTCTAAACCACCCCGACCAACAAATTCATGACAAATTGTACAGCAGGTTAAAGCAAATGACGAATTGCATGCTCTTCATCCCACTGCGGTAAGCATTTGCTCTCTGACATTCACTTAATTTTAGGAGGCGTTTTTGAATGACATCCAAGTCCCAGGGTTTGGTAATTTGTGATCAGCGTTTGTGGTCAGAGTTTAGACAATCCTGTGTGGCATTCCATGACATTTACAAACCAGTTTCCAAAAACTTTTGTGGGTTTACAGATTAATGTTAACTTTGATTTACTCTACTCAGTAATATACATATAATAACATAACAACACAGCCCAAGAATGCATAAACCAATACCAAAGGGAGCAGAAGTGCTTGTAATTCTGGCTTTTTGGTTAAGAATTATACTGTGAGATACTGACACTCAACAGTCAAGCTGTAATTTTTGCAACAAATTGTAAGGAAGTTTTATTAGAACAGAAAGGGACTGTACAAAAATTATTTGAGTGTGGAAGGGGACTGAACCTTTACTTATTGGAAAAGCAAGACCCTCCCCCTCATTATTTATATTTTCTTTGGACCCTCCCCCTGACTTAAAAAACAAACAAAACAAAACTTCAACACCCTCCTGTCAATAAAAATAATTGAGCAGAATTCATACAACTCTTCTCCCCATTAGTAACTAAAAGAGGCAAAGAATTTCAGATGTGTGTAGGACTCATTTTCACAATTGTGTCCAAAGTGCAGTAGAAGAAGTAAAATTAACGATTGCTAAATTTTGTGCCAACATGACGTAGTGTCTGTCCCATTTACTCCCACTGTTTGAAAGGTTATTTGGCTACCAGTCTCCTGCTGTTTTGGAGCAGCAGCAGGAGACTGGGAATTGTTTCCTCCTGGCAGCTGAGCCAAAAATCGCACAAAATCAAAACACAAGTTAATTACCGCTGGACAATGGTTAACACAAGCTGACTGTGCGTGAGAGAGCTGTTGCTACGTACCAGTAAGATGTGGTTTTTACACGCAGCTGATTTAGTGGTACGCACAAGGCGATATGTATATCTTCAGCTAACTCTAGAATGGCCAATAAAGAAACTGCTCATATTAATAACGTTCCAAAGTAAAACAAGTTGACGCCGAACGGACTGTATTATAGGCTAACTTAAAGACACGTTTAAATGTATATATAACTAACAATATAACTGTTAGATCTTTTTGTTCAGTAACTCTAACAAGGGCAGAAATAAAATACAAGTCTGGGGTGAGGAAATAAACTTTATTTATATAACACATTTCATACAAAAAAACCCACAAAATTCTTGCTTCACAAAATACCTTTTTTGAAAAAAACAAACAAAAAAAGACAGATGCAAGAAACAGAAACATTAAAAACATAAACATATATATAATGTACTTCTCTGCTCTAAAAAAGTCAGGCTTCAGCCAAAACAAAAATATATTTTCTGACACCCCCTTATAATTTTCATTCAGTCCCCAAGTGATTATTTCTGAAGAGCTATGTATTGTCATAATCTGTGCATAAATGTATTTGCACAATGTTTGCAATGGACATCTATGTTATGCAAATGAAGGTGCATCATGCTTAAATGAAGAAAACCTTCAATGTGCCTTCTGTTCCGAGCTTACTTAATAACCACAAAGGCTCCTTGAGTGGCAAACGAAGGACAGATTGCGCCAAAACCAATTATTGCGCCTTTGTTTTAGCGGTTGTTAAGTCCACAGATCTCCTAAGAGCCGGGGCGCTGTTTTGATGTCTTTGAGTCAGGGTTGTTGGTGGATGGCATTAGCCACAGCTATAGCCACAAAGAGCCAGGCAGCGATGGGGCCCGAGCCTCGGTCCAGATGGCACGCTGCCACCACGACCTTGTCAGCACCTGCTCCCCAGGCACTTTGTCCGGGCATCGCCGGCGGGAACTGAGACGGGCACATCATGCCACCCCATCGCCATGGCAGCTAATGAGTCCCGTGCCCGCTTAATTATGGAAACCAGCTTAATGCAAGAAAGAGGGAAGGCGGGGGGGTGACATAAAAAAAACGCAGCATATGCTGGACCACGACCAAAACAACAGAAATAAATAATTAGCCCCAAAAATGGGAGTGATCGCTAGAGCCAAAATATCATTAAAATTTGAAATGTAAATCTCCTTATCGGCCTCCCAATGTCACGAATTAGCACTACAGCTCGACGCATTAAATCAAGGCTAAAAATATTCAATTAATAAATGAATGAGTGGTGATGAACTTTTGATTATTTTGGGCTACAGTCCAAGTGTACCTTATCAGGGAATGTCACCTTGGACTAGGCCTCGTTGGTCTGTTAAATAGTGTCAGAGCATCCTTCTTTATCTGCTTATTTATTTCTTTTTCTTAAAGAGCACTCCATATCGTGGAGCCTCTCCACTGAGACGGGGGCTGTCCGTGTTTATGCCTGATTAGCCAAAGCACCACAACATGCACTTGCTTTTGCTCCAGCAAAAAAGGCAATAAATCATTTAGATTTTATTAAAATCAAATTAAAGCCGTGTGTGTGATGGAATTACGCCGTTTAAAATGTTACACGTCAGCCTTGCCCCTCCCTTTTGATGCGCACATATACACACAGGAACCTACACCTTCTCCTCCTCCTCTACCCTCATCAAGCACGCACACACACACACACACAGACAACCCCTACTCTCCTCCGCCCTTATTATGCAGTACAAAAATGTCCCTTTAAGAATGTCAGCCAGTTCCAAAAAAAAAAAAGAGACGGCACA